>BMAV01003535.1:0-33826 GCA_019973955.1 Trichonephila inaurata madagascariensis
CTTAAGTTTTAAACCGGTGTAAAACATGCATATATAAAATTATAAATATAATATATATATATATATATATATATATATATATATATATAAATTTTTTTTCACAAATAGTTTTAAGGTCCGAATCATATGCCTACCATGCGAATCCCTAAAATTACATCGCTTAAAAATCTGTCATAATTTTAATTTCGTTTTATTCATCCCAAAAACATAAATGATTTAATTAAGCCTGTGTTATAGTTATCATCAAATATTTATTAGCTAATTCTAACATGATTTCTTGAGGGTTGTCAGTTGTCTCTAGTAACTCTTTTCTACGTTTACCCTTAAAATTCTCGCAATCCCAATATTTTTTAATTACCAATAGATTTATCAAAATTGAAATATATAATGAGGATTTTGTTTAAAAGATGGCAAATATTTCCTCCTTTCCCAGATAAATTCAAAACCAAAAGGAAAATTGATCTAAATGAACCTATAAAAAGTTTTCGAACCATAGTCTCCATTTAATACTAGGCACTATTTTAAGTATAGCAGTTATGTTTTGAACCAGTTTTTAAAAAACCCTATCTCAGTCTTACCGGTTTTTGTTGTATTAAAATTTTTCTAGTATCAGACCTATTTGATTTAATCAAATTTGATAGTGTTTGAAGTCTGACCTATGTAAGCAAAAATATTGCATGTCATTTTGAAAACACAATTAAAAAGTCTTACAAAATATATATCCTGCATCCATATCTAACTGTACCTTACTCTTTTGACACAAGCCTTGCATCTTTTTTTGTGCAAGATTTGAATTTTAGTTTTAAATCATGGATATCCTAAAAATCAGTTTCCAATATGTTCTAAAACTCTTATCGCTTTGTGATCTTTATTTATACAACCAAAACATGAAAATTACGTTTTGTGTACGAGATAAATTTTTATAATATTTAAAGTTAAAAATTAAAATTTTTAAAAAAATTTTAATATCCAAGGGTTTTGAATTGAAGGGTAACAAAAAAAATTTTGAACAAAAAGATCACACATTTTTTTTTTATTTCTACAAAAAATTTTTTTATTTTTTTTATACCAACTCAAACATCTGTGCCTATTTCCACTATTATCTAAAAATCATACTTAAATATATCCCAAAACACCAATATAAGGGCTCTACAAAATGGTTGGGGTGATGGTGGTACGGATACCATTATATGTACCACAGAGCAATGTCATACCCTGGTATAAAAAAATTCCATCACATAAAACTTGTTATTTTCAAATTCATAGTTATTTAAAAGTTGAATGTACTTTAAAAAAGAGCCAAAAAAAATATTATTAGCAAAATTTTTAAAACAAAAAATACACTGCCGCCGAAAATAAACACCAAAAAAGACAAGAGATAGCAAAAAAAAATTTTTGTGATAACAGGGCCCAAAGTATCAAATGATTAAATTTATAGACCGAATCAGTAGCCAATACCCGCCATTGTTTGAGATCACCGCGCCATACGCCCGGCATTGATTCAAAGAGATTTTTGAATGGGTTTTTGGGGAACAGAAAAAGAGTTTCCCACACGTTGCCAAAGTTGATCTGGTGTGGTAGCGGGGGGTGTAATCGGGGCCAATCGTTGAGCAATCATGGATCACATGTTTTCATCGGCGAAAGATCCGGAAACGAGCCGGCCGGGGGAAGCAACTCAATCTGGCGATTGACGAAGAACTTGGACAATGCGGCCACGTGTTCACCATTATCTTGGAAATATGGCTGGGCCCCCCTAAAGGTAAGAAAGAGCAACCTGGCCCCAACACCTCAAAGATATAGCATTGGCTATTTAAAGTACCGGCAATGCTTCAGGGGTGCGAGGATATCCCAAAACCACCCCCTACCATAATACCCCGGGGCAAGACCATTTTGGGGGTGCATAACCCGCTGTTCAGCATCCCTCTCCACGGGCTCCAGACTCGAATCCGACCATCGGGGGTTGCAGACAGATGCGTGGCTCGTCAGTAAAACAACTTCATTCGATTCTGCAGCTCACATCCTTCTTTTATCGCATCATTCAGCGGAGACGTCTGTGGGTTTTGCCTCAAGGGTAGACCCAAACAATGGACGTCTTTCGGACAGACCCTTCTGTAAACGGCGTTGAATGGTACGCGCAGATACTGAATGATGCGTTACAGCCACGTGCTGTGTATGGTTGGATGTGACTGAGCGATCCGTCACCGCCATGCGCAAATTTCCGTCCTCCGAAGTGGTGCACTGAGGTGGATGCGACGACCACGTCGAGCCGTCTTTTCCCGCATCCAACGGTCACATATGGGCATTACAGTTTTGGGTTTTGCCCAACACGCCCGCCGATTTCCCTGAAAGATAATCCACAATCTTGATGGCCACTATCCTTCCTCTGTTGAACCGGATATTTGATCAAAAGCTGATCGCGGTTTTCACGAGACATAACTGATCGTTTCTGAAAACCACAAAAAAAACACAATTGCCGAACTTGAAATCGTTGAAATCCCAAGCCTTAAATGGGTTTGGGTGGCGCAACAGACGCGCGTGATGTGTGTCTGCGCTGAAACTCTAATTATTTGCATATCTCACCCCCCAATTCATGTTGTAAATTTCATGTTATTTGCTGCTTCCTTCGGGGTGTTGTATTTACGGTGGCCACAGTGTAGTTTCACCAACATCGCTTTTCATAAATGATTTTTAATTACCACAAATGTTCTATGGTGATCTGGCTATGTTCTAGAGCATGATCGTCTTCATGCTACCATCATCCCCCCCTGAATTTTTTGGGTGAATTGGCCACACCCCTACATAAATGGACACCAAGAAAAAAACGTTTAATAAACAATAAATACAACAGCATAAAAATCCTTTTTGGGAATCGAAGTTCCGTATAAAAATATTGTGATTATGCTTCAAAGTTATAATTTATTTTTTAATGAAATTATTTTTCATTTTATTGATAAAATCCAAGTGAATTTTTCTCGAAAATTTCAACTGATTTGATGATTATTAAATGTTTAATTCGGCCCGTATTTTTTTCTGCTAGTAAGAAAATTTATCTATTTTTGTTTTTTTTGATGAATTTTTTTCTTCTAAATTTTCTAAGTCAAAAACATTCAATTGTTTTTAAATAATTCATAATACGCTTGGAAAACAATACACATTAATGACGTAGAGGTTTTTACAGTCATTTGTACAGTAAAATTATTGCTGAAACTTTACTGTTCAAGCAAATTACGTAAGTAATTTTATGTTGAAGGGACCCCCATATTATAAAAAAAATAATTATTGGGAAAACGGAAAATTTGAGACTGATTGTGCTTAAGGTATCCCACTACGTTCGGAAACGTGATTTTGCAAAAAACGAACAAACAATATTTTTTTTTATTTAGTGTCACTTTGATTAAAATACACGTATAAAATAGTTTTTTTAAAAATATTATTAAGTAAAAAAAATTTTTTAAAAAGCAATATTTTGGGAAAAATTAACTGAACATTTATTTTCAAAATATTTTCCTTTTTTCAAAATGGCTTCTATAATATTAATATTTTCCCCATATATAGCTCAGACATATCCACAGAGCTTGAACTAGGATGTTTTGAAATATGTAACTTAGAAGTGGATTTATCCATATTTTATAATGCATCAAAATGAAAAATTTTCGGAAAAAAAACACCCAAAAATTATTTCAATTTGGGAATAACCGTAAAAAAAAGTGAATTTTTTAAAAAACTAGTTCAGGCCCCCCGGAGAAGTCGTAGCCAAAAGGTAAAAAAAATTTTAAAAGAAGATTTTTTTGGGGAATATTTTGAAAATAAATAATTTTTGTTCATTTTTTTCCAAAATATCGCATTTAAAATAATTTTTTTTTGAATAAAAAACAATTTTTATACGTGTATCCCAACTAAGCGACACAAATATTAAAAATTATTCGTTTGTGGGAGAAAAAAATGTTTCAGAATACAGTCGGTCCAATGCAAAAAAGCTGAGGATTTTTAACGAAGAAATATTTTTCTTCACTCTTCAAATATATTAATTAATTGAAACAAAATAAATATCCTTTTAAAAAAATTTTTCTCTTATCTTTTTGAAAATCTTCTAAATGTCAAAGAATCATGACCTATATTTTCGTAAAGTGTTTATTAAGGACATAGGGAAGAAACTGAAGGCATGCTTTTCGTTTACTTTCCTTTAATTGCTAATTTTAATATTCTTTTTTATGATAATGTTGAAATTAAAAGTCATTTTTTTTAATTTGACGTTTAACATTTAAGTTGTGTATTTCCTATTGTGGAAAACTAGTCATGCAGTGATGATTGGTAATCCTTGCAAAACATAGTTCCGTTTTCAATTTTGATATAGTGGTTGAAAAAAAAAAGTAGAACACGCGTCTATCACACATGAATAAATTTGGAATATCTTCTAGTTTCTTTTAAAATTTATAACGTGTTAAAATAAATTAAATACATAGGCATTAGAGTGTTGATATGCTGCTTCGGAATTTTTCTTAGAGGGAAATGGAGTAATTTTTCCAGGTACTCTAAAATTTTTATTTCATGCTTTTAAATTCTATTATTAAATTATTCCTTATTAAATCAATGAAATCAGCTAATCTTACGAATTAATAAATTTTCGAACTACTGGTTACTCATGATAAAGGTAAAAATTGAAAATTATTATTTCCATTAACTTTTTTTTTCCACATTAAGGGAAAAAAAATTTGTGAAAACCCCTTTTAAATAATTTTTTTTAAAATTAATAAAAAAGGGATATGAAAAATTTAAAAAATTAAAATTTTAGTAATTTAAAATAAAATTTTAAATTAGAAAAATTAGGGGATATGAAATTAATTTGGAGAAATTTTTTTAAATTTTAATTTTTTTATTTAATTTTATTAAAATGAAAATTTAAAAATTTTTGAAAACAAAAAATTTAAAACCGGTTCTTTTGTTTTTAAAAATTTGTTAAAATTTTTTAAAAAAAAATAATTAATATTTTTATTTATGAAATTTTTCGGAAGGGGAAATTTCTTTTTAAAAAAAAACATTTTAAAAAAGGTTTTAAAACCTAATAAAGTAAAAAATCTTTTTAAAAAAATTGTTAAAAATTAATTTAAAAAAAATTTAAGTTAATTTTTTGTTATTACAAAACCTTTTTCCCTTTGGGCCGGAAAAAAGGGTTTTTAAAAAGTTTAAAAAAAAAACCCCTTTTTTTAAATTATTAAAATTAAAAAATTTTTCCCTTAAAATTAAAAAATTTTAACATAAAAATTCTTAAATTTTTAAAAATTTGAATTTTTAAAAAATTTAAAACCCCAAATTTCAACTTTTGAATTACAAAGGGGCCTAAATCCCTTTGAAAAAAAATCCAAGAAAGGGAATATTTATTTTCCCCCTTTCTGGAAATGTATTCTCATTCACTTGAGATTAATTTTTTTAATTAATAGTTTGAGATGTATTTTATTGGTACTTAGAGAGAGGAAATGTATTATTCTTGAGCTTTGAAACCAAATTAACGATTCAAAAAAAAACTTAAACGTAAAAAAAAAAACTATTAAGTTAGAAAAATTTTTTGGCTGGACAAAAAGTTTTTTTCCCAAGACAAACTTTTCATAAAAACCAGCCCTGAAGCTCGCGACCCGGGAGAACGGGCCCAAATTTTTGATTGTTTATCAAAGTCGTACTTAGAAGCAGCACAAGGGCTATTGGTTACGGACCTCATAGTTTTCAACAACGATAAAGAGTACGACATTTGTTCTGATACCTTATTCTCCAAACCTCCACTCCAAGTCAGGATTTTGAATTTGCATGAGCCTATTCAAATGACAAATTTTTAATAGCATCAGGACTCGAATCTGACTCGACAGCAATAACATGCTGAACTCGAGACCATGCTAAGGACAGGGCTTCTCAAACTTTCAATATTTCTGACCCAATATTCAATCTTAATTTTAATCGCCCCCCCCTCACACAAAAAAAATTTTTGAAAATTTTTTAATACTATACCTTTTACACTAAAGCTGATACGACTTTAACCTCTTGGTTTTTTCGGCATATATAAACCGGGCTCCTCCCGCCAAAAAAAGGTTTTTCTGCTAGGACGTATATTCCCTTTTGCAAATTTGATCTTTTTTGTTCACTGCTATGCAAAATTTTTCTGAAGGTTTTGGGTTTCGATAAAGGAACATTGACAGTGTTTGCAAAAAAAATTTTTCCCCATTTCCCGAGAATCTGCTTATTTATTCCCTTTTTTTTTTCCCCCCCAATACACCCCAAAACGCGCTCCATGGAAAGGGGGTGGGGATTGGAAACCCTTTGGTAACTTTTTTAAACGGATTTTCGATTAATTATAAACCGAAAAAATTATCAAGATAAGTGTTAATTTTTTTTATATAATTTTTTTTTATGACAAGCCCCAAGGGATCACAAATAATTTTTTAAAATTTTTTATTTAATTTAAGTATTGTTAAGTTAATTATCAAATACAATGTGCAATACTGACACATTTATAAGTATATTATAGCAGTGCATATGTGTATTTTATTTTTTTATTATGTCTGAATGTATTTTTTTTGTTTTCTTTCAGTAAATTAATAACTTTTTTTAAGTATTTGTTTTTGTTTTCGACTTTTTAATATACTTACGCCCCCGTTGTAGAGTTATCATGCCCCCTAGGGGGTGCTTCCCACAGTTTGAGAAACGTTGCACTAGGATACTGGGAAAACTCTGGGTTTAAGGGGAAGGAAATTTAAGTAATATTAATGCTCTCTCTTACATTAATTATTGATTTTATCCCAAAAGATTCATTTTATAAGAAAACCTTTTTTCCCTTGGGTTTTTAAATAAATTTTTTTTTTTTTTCAAAAAATTGCTTTTTTAAAAAAATAATTTTATATAATAAAAAATATCAAAAATTTAAATTCAATTAAAAAGAACTCAAATTTTCAAAAAAATAACCCCAAAAAATTTTTTTTTTGCGCAAAAGGGGTTTTGGGTTTCTTTTCACTTGATTGTCTTTTCCCTTACGTAATTCAAATTTTTAGCGCATAAAATCCTTCTGATAAATCATTAGGCGATTCAAAAAAAATTTAATTTAAAAAAAACACCATTTTTTTTAAATAAAAAATTGGTTATGAATTGCTTCTTGGGAAATTTTGCTTTTTGGATTGTTTTTCAGGGCATCTATTAAAAAAAAACCCATTGCCTCATCTTCATACCTGCTGCAAGAACTATTGGGTATAGCCAGAGGGTCAAATACAACAGGTTTCGGTTTCTGGGGGAGGGGGAGAAACTGCTGTGTCTCTACCTGCAGCGGTTTGCTATTCTTTTCCAGTTGCGCAAAGTAACCATCGCACGTGGTGTTTTGTATTTTCTTTTTCCCCCCCCCTTTATTCGTCAGCCTGTTATTTGAATACAGAATCACGACCACGAGGTAGTGTTGTGATCGGCCGTTCTGTCACAGGGAATCATACGGATTTTACAGTTCCTTGAAACCGGTGTTCAATTAAACAGCGGTGAGTTTCAAAATTTGTTGATTTTTTGAGGATCGGTGTGATTTTTTTCCCGTTCAGTTTAAATAATTATTAGATTTAGATATTAATTTCTAAACTTATTTTTAAAGAGGGGAAGACTTTTATTTTTGAAAAATAATTGAATCTGTAATTTTTTATAAGTGTTTTCACAATTACAAAAATATTATCTTCTGTTTTCTAAAATTTGTAAAAATCTCTGATGTATTTTGTTTTAAAGCAGAATGAATTTTTTTGTGCTATAGGAAGTAGTTTTTTGAAAATTATTATTGAAATTTAATTATACCTGAACTGAGAAAATTCTTGACGTTTTAATGTTAGTAGTTGGCATTTAAAATTATTAATGACACAAAATTGAAATTATTATTTAAAATTTTAGTGGGATGTAAATTTTTTTTTTAAAAAATAAAAAAATATTTATTTTAGTATTATTATTTATTTTCATGTTATAATTTATTTTAATATTTATAATTTAAATATATATATTTTTTGAAGCTCGAAATACTTAGACACTAAATTTTTTTATCAGAATTTTTCATAGTATAACTCTTGGATGCTATTATTATTATTATTTTTCTCCATTTTCATCAAAAGGGTAATTTCCGAATTAGATAAAAATGTATTAAATTATTCTTTTGATAATTTACATCAATTATAATTGTAAAAGGACAAAATAAGAATACGGATTTTTAAAGTTAAAATCTCCTATGTATAAAAGCAAAATATTTCTTCTGTATTTAATGTATTGTACATAAATATTTTGCTTTAACTTTCTTTTTTTTGAATTTTTAAAATTTGAATTAATTTTCGGATTTGAATTAATTTGGATTAATTTGCGCGATTATATAGAAATTTAAATTCATGTAAGCGTTGCTGTAAATTTTTAAATATAGGTGTTAGTTATTTTTTCTTAAATTTTATAAAGAATTCAGGTGCACTTTTCATTTAATACTTGTTTTTCAATTTACTTTTTAAGAAATTAGGGTATTATATATTGCATTCTTATTTTCAGAGTATTTAATGGAAAGGAAAAAAAAATTTTTTGTGTGTGTGAGATTTAGAGATAATAGATAATTTTTTTCTCAGTATTTAAAGCAAAGTTTTTTTTTATATGTTTTCACAGAACTATAATTTTTCCTGTCACGAAAACTATGAATATATTAAAACTGTAAAGATAAATTCTAAATTCTATGTGTTGATATCGTTCTTTTCTAGGTTGCAGTATTTTAAAAAAATTAAAATATGCAGAAAAGTTTAAATACTTTAAATTATGTTGAAATATTAAATTAAACCTTTCTTAAGAATAAATCAACAGAACAAGCATCTCTATGGTGCTAGATTAATATTTTTATAGCTCCTCACTAAAAAGTTCTTTACACAATCGAGATCGACAATCAAATTAAATATTTTTCGAGATAGTAAAATATAATGTCGTTGCCAAACGATTTTAGATAAAATCAACAAATAAATGTAATAAAATATGTTCAAAAATTTAATTAAATAACGCAAATGTCGCGTGTCACTAATTCCAAATTTTTAGCAATGTCTTACTTAGAATTAATTCTTGATTCCGGAAGTGTAATTGCTCTCTCTTTTCATGTTAGATTCAATAAATAAATAAAATAAAATAAAATAAAAAAATTTCAATTGGAATTCAGTGATTGCTTACAGAAAGATATGAATATAATGAATATGGAGAAAGAAATATATATAAAAAAATTAACATAACATATATTTAACATAAAGACAATCGTAACACTGTTTCGAAGCTTTAATGAGCTTTTCATATTTTGAAACCACTTTTATATATAAAAAAATAAAATGCTTATTTCTTATTGTGTTTATAATTATAAAATTTGCTAAGAGAATTATAAACAGTCATATTTGTGACCTGTAATTTTACCGGCTTCGTAAGAGAATGACTGGATGAATATTCGAATTATCTACGAGTGCTATGGCGACTCTTTTTACGATTTGAAATGACTGTTGTTTTGGGTCAGTGCGTCAGGTAGCTAGCTATCTGCAAGTAAAACGATTCGAGAACGATGTGCCAGGTTAGTGTCCCACTAGCTTACTATCAGTAGGCAAAGGAGAAAAAAGGTATTGACCTAAATTTACCTGGAAGTGAAGATAAAAGGAATAAAAATTGCATTTACTCTGAGAACAAACAACTCTTTTTACTGCGTTGATTCTAGTAATGCATAATAAGATGCTAAATTCTAGGATTTATTTAAATATATGTTTTTTATTATTAGCAAATATATACATTTTGAGTAATGTATCAACTTATTTTTTGCATACAACTATCAATAAGAATTTGAGCATTTAGTATATTTTAAAGATGAGTACGAAATCAATGAAATATTTTGTGTATCCTCGTGGGATTTCGTTAACAGGAAAAATTATACGCCCGCGCATTTCTTTAATATTATTCTTGATATGGAGGATATCAAATTCTGTTTCATTTTCTTTCAGTTTTTTAAGTTTATCTTATTGAAGAAAAACGTTTAATTTTATAAAATAATTTAATTTAAAAATAAAAATCTTACAGCTATTGACGTTTTTCTTTGGAAATTATAAATGTATTTAGTTCGTATGGTTTATATTAATTATCGGTAATTAGGTGAATGTTGGTGAAAAAACAAATTTTTACACAAATTACAGATAAAAATAAATCATTTGAATAATGGATTATCGAAATAAGTATTTGCACAAGCAAATCAATATTCTTTCTGAAGCGATACTACTTACTAGAGATTTGTTAGTTTTCTTTGCATATTTCAGTATAGTAAGCCGTGAGAAATAATTCCTTACGTTACTATAAAATAATGAGAAGTAATTGATTTCTTATGTTACTTTAGAATTATGTGAAGTAATTTATTATGTTACTATAGTATAATGAGAAGTAATTCCGTATGTTACTATATAAAATAAGAAGTAATTCTTTATAATACTGTAGAATAATAATTTCGTTCTTGTAGAATGAACAACCAGTTACAATCGTTTGGCATAAATATGTAAAATGATTAAATTTTGTTTTTAATATAAATTTTGTACTAACTATTAATGTAATGGATTTTGTGTAAAGCAACACAGAAACAGTTCAAAAAACGTTAATTATCTTTTTCTCTATTATTTTCTATAACTCAATTTGCTTTTTTAACTCGAATATTTCATGAACATGAGTAAAAGAACAACAGAAGATTAACGCAAAAACTTTCTACAAAATGAGAAGAATTACACATTGTAGTTACAGAAAAATAAATAATCAAATTCAATGGTAATCTTTTATTCTTATTTTTCGCAAAATAATAAAAATTGTGGATGAAAATAAAAAAAGATTTATTTTCTAGGAAACTAGAACACTTTAAAAAATATACTAAAATTTCCTGCAAAATCTTTCATTTTCAAAAATAAACGAGCTAATAGAAAAAAATATTAAAGAGCTATTTGAAAAAAGATAGTTATGTTTCAAAAGGAAATTACGAATTCTTTTATTAGAATTCCTCTTGCAAATAATAAATTATCATGACAAAAACAGTATCACTGTATTGAGAATCTTTGCTAGTTACAGGCTATTGTGGCGTTACTTTTCAGAGAACATTTTAGAGCTATTATAAATTGTTAAGACATCCGGTATTGGATATACAATACATCATTGTAATGGAACAAATTTATATGATGTTATTCATAATTTACAGATAACTTCCCGGAAAAATCTATTCAAAATGTTTTCAGTACGTTATTGATAGAAAAATCTAGTTTAGAAATCTTGAATAATCTAGAATAAGAAACCTATAGGTTTAGAAACTACTACATAATTATATATTGCATTCCAAAGTACTTGTACTTTAAGGTATCCGACTACGTTCGGAACCGTAATTTAAAAAAGCGCATAAATGGATAATTTACATGATATTTAGTGTCACTTAGATAAGAATACATGTATAAAAGGTTTTAAGGACATTTTGACAAAAAAAATTATTTAAATACAATATTTCGGCAAAAAATTAACTTAGAATAACCTTTTTTCAAAACGTTCTCCTTTTGTGAAAAATGCTTCTATTATAATCATATTTTGCCTGTATATAGCTCAGACCTCTGTACAGAGGCTCAACTATGATTTTTGAAACGTTCACATTATTTTAAGAGTTACAACCCATTGAAATAATTATCGGCGTTTTTTTTCTTAAAATTTATCCCTCTGTTGTCGTAAAACATGGATAAACCCACTTCTAAGTTATATATTTCAAAAACTCTAGTTGAGCCTCTTTACAGAGGTCTGAACTATACACAGGTAAAATATTATTATAATAGAAGCATTTTTCACAAAAGGAGAATATTTTGAAAATGGGTCATTCTATGTTCATTTTTTGTCAAAATATTGTACTTAAATAATTTTTTATTGTAATATTATTCTTAAAATAATTTTATATACATTTTCTAATCTAAGTGACACTAAATATCATAAATATTATCCATTAACACGCTTTTGAAAAATCACGGTTCCGAACGTAGTCGGATACTTAAATATATAGAATAGAATTTTTATATATAAAATTTTTTTATTAGTAAATATCTATTGACAGACAAAAGAAGGACTAGGTAATGTTGTGAGGTATTTACAGAATTTATGGTTGCGTAAGAAAGGGGAAAACTTGTGTATTTACGGCAGAATAGGGGGATGATCATTCACTCGCAACCACAACAATAGAACAACACTACAGACGACGTATGCGTTTGCAGTTTTGTTTATTTTGGAATGCTGCAATAAGAGTTTGCAGTTAAAATGGACTATTGGATTCCGTAGCTATTATTTCCACTTCTTTTGTTTTTTTGCGTTGCAGAAACTTGAGGCTTCCCTATTGCTCAAGGCAAAGGCGTTGAAGCACAGCATGGGAAATTTTTCTTTCTTTTTTACAAATAAAACCCCGAAGGGAATATTATTTTTTTAATATTGATTATCAGACCTTTGTTAACAGATAAAACGCACAATGGTCTTAAAAATGTTTTAATAGTTCTCTCTCGAGGAAAAATGTTATCCTTATTTTAATTTTAAATTAGAAGTTTGGCTTTTTAATAAGTGGTATCAAATGCCTTAAATTAAAAATCACAAAGTCTTATTTTTGGTATGCATCTCCGAAAGAATTTTATCTTCTAGCTAGATAGCAATTATCTTAATTCTTCTTGAACTGTGTATATTATTTAATTTTTAGTAAGCGGGGAATATTTCATTCTTGATATGCTGTGTGTGTGTGTGTGAATTCACTCCTTTTCTTACATTGAGGTACACCATAATCCAGCGTTTCTCAAACTGTGGGGCGCGTCCCCCTTGAGTTGCGTTACAACTCTACGAGGGGGCGAGCTATTGAAAAGTCGAAAACAGAAGATTATTTGAAAAAATTAATATACTGAAAGTAAACAAACAAAATACATAATAAAAAATAAAATACAAATTTACACTGATATATTACACTTATAAATGTATCAGTGCTACACAATGTATTTTATAATTAATTTAACAATACTAAGTGAAGAACGTTTATTATTACCAGTGACCCCATGGGATATTGTCATGTATTAAAGTATATATAAAACACTTATTTTGATAATTTGTACGGTTTATAATAAATCCTTTAACTGCCAAATAAAAGTTACGCTATTAGCGTCCCAATGTCAACCGTTGTCCACACGTTTTCCCGCGTATAAGATATATTGGTGGTGGTGGTGGTGGGGGTTAAATAAAGAAGTATATAATGTGAAATAAGTAAATCCTTTCCAAACATTGTCAAGGCCCTTTTTTATTCTTCCAAAAATTTTATGGATAGCTTTTGAAAAGATCGTCTTCGGAAAAACGTATGATCCCGTCGGAAAAAAATTTTTGGGGGGAAAGGCGGGACATTTATATACGCCGGTGGCACAAAAAGGGGGTTAAAAGGTCTTATCGAAATTCCCCGGCACCCGGATTATAATATTATTTAATTTACATTGTTTTGATAGGAGGGCGCGATGAAAATTATGATTGAATATTGGGTCGCGAATATTGAAACTTTGAAAAGCACTGCCATAATCCCCCCAATATTTGATTTAATTTCTTTTTTTTAAACTCAGTCTTTTGCCCCCTTACATCCCCCAAGGCAAAAAACCTCAAATTTGGAACCCTGGGGTTTTATACCGAACCCAAGAGGCAAAAAAAAGGGGTAAATGAGGGACATAAACTAATCTAAAATCCTTTCTATTAAAGAATCTTTCATAAAACTGCCAGAGCTCCTTTAATATTTAATCCTGGTAGAAAAAAAACAATGAAAGTTCTAAGAATTTTCTTGTTTTCCGGGAGTACCAGAATATTTATTAGAATTTAATTTTGCTCTCATTTTACGCTATACATGTTTGCTTATTATATTATTTAATATAATCTTGCGTGAAACCGTGAAAAACATAATATTAAAATTTTAAATAGAACAATCTAAAAAAAAAAAATTAATCAGGTATATGTGAATAAAAGTTTTTTCTAGTGATGTTATTCTATACAAAATTATATAACAAATTAATAATAAATTAATTATTTTTATACTAAATAATCATCCTGAGTGTATGCCTTCTTTTTTTTTCCTCAAAAAGAAAAAAAAATTAATAATTATTTATTTTCAGTATTTTCTATCATTTGATTCGATCAATAAATATTCAATAATTTTGAAAGCCTTATTATTTAAAGTGAAATTTGAAAGACTACCTTTACAGTTGTTTCTAATTGTAGGAAATTCTCTCAAAAATAAATTTACACTATCTTTGTATATGCACAATAAAGAGGCTTTGCATTATAACCACCTGTATAATACGAAGTAAGACAACCTTTCCCCCTCAAAATCTCCGGACCACTAACTTGAAAAAGGTACTGATAAATAATCTGAGGTATGTGGTACCAGACATGGTTCAGAAATTCTAGCACATTGCGGGGTGGCATTCAGTTTTTCAGGTGTAACCACAGATCGGCCTTTACGACATTATTCTGTTGATTTCTTCCATCGCCCGCGGGGAACACAGCGGCTAAAAAAGGGTTCATTTGGACTGCATTATGTTCACATAACACCCAGTCATCAGAGATTGTTCTATGTGAATGAGGGCTCCTAATGTAACTCATGAAAATATTGCCCATACTACTACAATAATACACCAACACCTTATTCTGGTCATTCATGCATCCAAATGCTTTGATTTCTGTAGGAAATCGTTGTATTCCCTCAAGCTTCTTATTATGATTGACCAAAAATTACTGTTTGTAGGACCAGACGACTATTTTACATCCTTGTTTGATCCAGTGCTGATGTTCCAGAGCACATTAAACCCGCGTTATTGTGCAATGACGTGCCGTCAATATGGGGACATGATTCAGTTGCCTGCTGCACAAGGTCCATATGTAGCAATGTTCATTGTATGTTGAGACATTGTATAGATAGTCACTTGTAGTTGCTTAGTGATATTGGCCATTGTAACCCGTTCTGTAACGATGGAACAATGTGTAATATTTCCCGATCTCATCTGAAACTAATGCGCCGTGACCGACAAACCGCTGGTCAGCAAATTGTTGTTTCATAGTTGATACCCCACTTTCGATAAGTACTCAAAACAGCTGCATGTGAGTAGCCATTTCCAGCAAACACTCCGTTTCTAAAACTGAGGTTGCTAGGTCAAGAGTCTTAGCGATTTGACCTTTACCGAAATATGATAAATCAGTTGCTCTTTCCATTTTGTCACTAAACATTTAAAGGGAAAAAATACTTTAAAATAAAAGGCTTTTAAACCCCGGTCCCCATGACTTGTGTGTTTTTTGTTTAGGACTAAATTATTTTTTAAGGAAAAAGGGTGGTCATAATGTAACACACTACGTGCCATTGGAAATGCCCCATCAAAATGAAGGGGTTAAAAACTGAAGAAACTCAGCAAAAAAGGGAGCATCAGCAAAACAAGGGGTTTTGGTTTGAAATGATGCTGGAAACCAAATAAAAAATTCCTCAAAAAGTTTTATAAAACCAAAAAAGGAAATAAAGAGAAAAAAACATCGGGGCCACTTGGTGAGAGTCCCGGAAAATATCTCCCGTTTTCGGTGAATAATTTGCCACAGTTCATAGTTTGAAGGCGACGGTGGCAGGGTATAAAAGTGGAGAACTGGACTCCCCTTTTATACTTGAATGGAACATGTGTTCCGTTGGCGTGAAATCGGGAGATCGTGGTGGCCTGGAAATGTATTAATATTCCTTTTAGAAAACAGATTTTGTATGCAGTGTGCGATAACGGCGTTATTCTGCTAGTGCATGGCATAGTATCATTGAGGAATGGCAATGACAGTAGCTGATTATTCACTTATCGTTGGATTGCCACGGTTCTTTGAATATTATTCAGGTGACATGCTATTGTACGCGATAACGGCCAAAATGACGTGCTATTTCACGGCGAGGCGTTTCACAAATGAGACTAAAATGATTATGCCACTATATCGGTGCCACATCCACACACGGATATTGATAAAAAACTGACCCATTTGAGAACAGAACTTTTCTTTTCCCTTTCGCCCATGTCGTTTTTAGACCAGTGTCTTTGGAAATGTACCCAAATCTGTGGGGCCAATTTCATTCTTAACAGATACCAAAAATTTTTAAAACAACTAGCCCCCAAATTGACGGATAATAATAGTTCTTTTAGATAGTGGAACATCGAAAGTGTCCTGCACATGATGTAAAAGGGATGATATTCCACGGCTTGTTTTGAATTCGTGGGGTACAAACGTCACTCTGGCCCCTCAAACTAAAACCAGGGGCGGCCCCCAAAAACCACGCCCCATCCCGGTATAGGGACCTTTTGGGAGCTAAAGGGGGCATGGAAAGATGTCCCGATCGGGTCGTCGGGGAAAACGTCCCGGTGTTTAAATTTCCCAACCGCGAAAATTTTCGCGCGGGGTTTCTGTACCCCAGCCAAAAAAAAGCCTCCTACAATTCAAAAAATAATGCCCAGAGCCACGTTTTTTTCTGTAGCTCCCCATTTTAGGTCATTGAACCTTCCGGGGGGAGGAATCAATCTCGCTAGGACGGTTTGGGGGGAACAACCTTGGTTTTTTGGGGTGCCGAGGGAAAACCCGCGGTGATTGAGTTATATTTTTTGTACTCGAAGCATCACGGAAAAACACGTTCTACTCCCGTTTACGTTTTTTAAATATATTAATATGCACGAATATTTTTTTTTAAAATTTCAATAAAAGCGGGTTTTAAAAAAATTAAAATTTTATAAAATATTTTTTAAAAAACAATTTTTTTTAAAAAAAATTTTAAAACGTTTTCTAGAAATTATGACAAAACTCCATGGGGAAAGGGAGAAATAAACGACTTTTTCGTTATAGATACTGTATCAACAATTGACAAAAATGAACTAAGTGAATTCGATAACTGCGTGATTTCGTAACCAAAGTTGGAAGATGAAACTTGAAATCATAAATTTTTATAATACAGGTGGTGTTTAACCCCCACTTTTAAGAAATTGCATATATATTATGTATCGCGAATATGTAACCCCTTTTGGGCCCTTGGGTATTTTTTTCATCTCCCTTTAAAACTGCAGGGAAATTTAAAGCTTCCCTTTTTTCTATCATTCCGGTTCTTCCCGAAAATAAATGGACATTCAATATTATTAGAGGAAAATTAAAATGGATCTTGTGCAACCGCAGTGGGATATGAGATCAATTCCCAAACCTTAACAAAAACTCAAAAAAAACTTTTTGACACGGAAATATATTAAAAGAGCAAATCCCTAAAAAAAGGGGGGTTGTACTGCGCCAGGGTAAAAATGTAAAAAATATTTGTTTTTTTTTTTCAATTAAGAAAAAATATTGCTTAAAGCAAAATGAATACAGTCTGCTCTGAATGTTTGAAAAAAAAAAATTTAAAAAATTATTTTTTACTTTTATATCCTTTTCAAATTTAAATTTTAAAAAATATATTTTTTTTACTGGTATATACGTTTTTTTGTGGAAAGAAAAAAATATAAAATTTGTACTTCAAAAAGAAAAATTTTTTAGGTTTTTTTGAAAATTTTCCCAGTCTCATTTTTAATGCAAAAATTTTTAAAAATTTTGTTTTTTATAATACAAAAACCCCTTATACTTCATAAAATATATATCATAATTGACTTAAAAAATTTTTTTTTTTTAAAAAAACACCCTGTTAAGAGAGTTTGGGGGTGTTCCCCTACACCCCGCAGTAATTTTCGGGAGAAAAAAGGCGCAAAATAGGGTTAAGCAAACTTGGTACTCATTTATAGACTCCTGCAGTAGGTATGGAAAAGGGTGAGCCCATTGCCCCCCCGGTTTGGGGAAACCCGGACCCTGTGGCATGGAAGAGCGATACGCTACCAATCTTTGGTAGCACTGGCACCCCTTAAATCAAGCCATCCTTGCGTTAGCCGATATCCCCTAAAACGCGTTCGGGGGTAGCGGAAAGAAAACCAACCTGCCTTTTCAAAAATCATTTCTCAGCTGGAACTTCTCCCCGGGAACGGTGGACCACGGGCCGCTAAAAAAAAGGGGGAAAAAAAAAATTACCTTATGGAACGATTTTCTAATCAGAAAGAATGGCATTGATATTGGGGCTTCTTCAAGGGTTTTTGCCTGCCTTTCTCAACTTTCGAAAAAACTCAAATTTTTCATCATCCCATTTTTTAGCCGTAAAAGGGGGGCCCCTTTAATAAAATTTACATAATTTTTTCCATCCGCTCTTTCTTAGTGTTACATTTTTTTTAATGCCATATCAAGTCAGTTTCCCGGGATCACCCTCCCGTTTGTTTAAAAAACAAAAGAAACTTTTAAAAAAATCCATTCACGGGGTTTTAGCATAATTTTTTAAATCATCTATTCTTGTTCATATTTTAAACCTTCGTTTCAACATTCCCAAAAAGTATTTTTTTTGAAATAGTGAAAATTAATTTTTAAAAAAAAATGGGCCTTTTTCCCTAAATTTTTGGGGTAATTTCATAATTCGTGGAAAAAAATTGATTTGTTTTTGGAAAGACAGGTGGGACTCGTGAAATATTTTCAAATAATGTTTTTTGTAAAATGTTTTAAAAAAGTTAGGGCTTTTCATTTATATTTATTATTTGTTCTTATGTCATTATTATGTTTGTTCCATTTAATATTACTACTGAAAATACAGTATGTTCTTTAAGTTACAGAATCAAAATATTATTATGTAAAAACGTTCTGGCAGTGGACAAATTCATCCTTAAAAGCATAAAAAAGTTGCATCATTAAAAGCATCAAAATGCATCAATAAGGTATCCGACTACGTTTGGAACCGTGGTTTTGCAAAAGCGTATAAATGGATAATATTTTATGACAACAAAGGGGAGAAATTTTAAGAAAAAAAACGCTGATAATTATTTCAAATGGTTGTAACTCTGAAAATAATGTGAAT
Source organism: Trichonephila inaurata madagascariensis (assembly GCA_019973955.1). Classification (NCBI taxonomy): domain Eukaryota; kingdom Metazoa; phylum Arthropoda; class Arachnida; order Araneae; family Nephilidae; genus Trichonephila; species Trichonephila inaurata. The sequence goes on from BMAV01003535.1 coordinate 18,977, forward strand.
TTTTCAAAAATCTTAGTTGAGCCTCTGTACAGAGGTCTGAGCTATATACAGGCAAAATATTATTATAATAGAAGCTTGTTTCACAAAAGGAGAACATTTTGAAAAAAGGATATTCTAAGTTAATTTTTTGCCAAAATATTGCGTTTAAATAATTTTTTTTGCCAAAATGTCCTTAAAACAATTTTATGCATGTATTCTAATCTAAGTGACACTAAATATCACGAAAATTATCCATTTTTGCGCCTTTTTAAAATCACGGTTCCGAACGTAGTCGAATACCTTAAAAACAGAAAAATACATCATTAAAAGGCTTCAATTTCCCGTGAATACCTTTGTAGAAGTACAGATACAATGAAGAAGTATCACAACTGTTATATATTGAAAATTTAGATCCTAAATCATTATTTGATTGACATTTATGTTATAAGTTATAATTGCTTGCTTGTAAATGATCTAAGATGACTTAAGCACAGAATTATAAATGAGCTTATTAACATATTATTTGAATATTTTGCTTCTTTTTACCAATTCAGTAAGCGTTGCGAAGTTTTTCTTAATAGCTCACTTAATTTAAATATAATTTGCTAAAAATAACTGGAATTAAACATAATGATTAAATAATGGAATGGATCTTAACTACTTTTAAAATATTTGAGTAATAAGTATTGAGTCTGAATAAAATTATAAAAAGTTATATCATATATATTCTCCAATCAATTCCTGTCAATTTTCTACATAACAAAATAGAAATATACTGTATGGATCCACAAAATTAACTTCTAGAATCTTTTTTGAAAGCAATTAATTGGTTAAAAATTTTTTTTAATTTTTAAATTAAATTGTCAAATTGTTTTTTTATTGAGCTTTTAATTTAAACAAAAAATGAACTACTTTTGAATAAAAAAACCATCTTGGGTTTTTTTTTACATTAAATCCCATATTTTTTGTTAAATGTAACATTTTTTTATGAAAAAATAGCTCTTTAAGAATTTGTAGCTTTTTTGAGTTTTTTATTTGGTTCACAATATACCCAATCTTTAAATTTTTTTGAAAATTAATTTGTTATAAATAATTTTTTTTTTTCCCTTTTCTTTTGAAATTTTTTTTTACGTTTTTTTATTTTTTGGGTGTTTTTTGGAAGATATTTATATAAATTTGTCCGCGGTAGATGGTATAGGTATGGGACCGTGGCTTGCCTTTACCACAAAGGCCCCGCCGTGTGGGGGCAGCGATGCACGTTAAATCTTTCGGGGTTAAAAAAACTCCCCCCGTTGTGGTAGTTGGGGGGGAGTGCCAGCTCAGGTGTCTTTCACGTCACTTGACCTTTTTTAAAACGCTCCGCCAAAACCCGTGAGTGAACAGGTGCTTCATTCTTCAAAATTAATAAAAAATTTAAAACTAATAAAAAAAAAAAAAAATTTTCTTTTTTTAAAATTTAACATCTCAGAAAAACGTTTTATATTTAAAATATAAATTCTCCAAAAATTTACATTTAATATAGTTATGTTTTTCAAAAAAAAAATTCCCAAAAATGCCCGATATTACTTGGATCGGGGAGGTTTTTAAAGATTCTGCTTAAATTTTTTAAACCGGGGCCAGGTACCTATGGTCAAAGTGACGGACTCGTGACCACCGTGTTATGGGTTCAAGTCTAGCACCACTGAAGACCAGCTGTATAGAGGAGTTAAATCTGTCGGGGCTCAAACGCCCTCGTTGTTGTGGGGAACTTTTGGGGGGGTCCACGTTGCCCCCTATATTTGATCATGGTTCAAAATGGGGGTTAAAGCCCTCAGTAGCTAAATTGGGTTATCCTCACTCTTTTTAACCGTAATATCGGTCTTTTTAACGATATTTTTTACCAAAAGGGAATCTATTTTTTAAGTTTCAATTTAAAAACCTTGTTTTTTACAATTTTATTTGATTAAAATTGAAATACTTATCGTTTATATTAGATAATTATTTATATTAATTATTATTTTTTGATTCATTTTATTTGTCTTCAACTTTCGAGCTCAATTTGCTTGATACATTCGCATCATCTTGAAACACTTTGCTGTATGTATTTTTAAGAAAAACTAATGTAAGCCATCTAGTTTGAAATTTATTGTTTTTACCTTGTTTATTTCTAAGCGTCATGCTACTTACTCATGTTATTTTTTTTTAAAACTTTATATCGTTTTTTATGCGGGGAAAATTAATCCACAACGTAAATAAATAAAAATTGATTCTAATACTAGATCATCTGGTCATTTGGATTCTTTTTGTGACATTTAATGAAAAAAATTGTTTTCAAAGAGAATTATGTAGAAATTATTGAATAACTTGAAAAATGTTCCATTGTTGAAAAGTAGAATGTCTGACATTTCATTCGTTATGTAAGAAAATAAATTATTTTTATTTGAGGATTTCCTAACTTAAATAAAAGCAAGTAACCGCAATATATTTAAAAATCTTTCAAGAACCATAGCAACAGAGTTTCCTATACACGATCCTAGTCTTTTTCAAGGTTACTTTTTCGTCTTGGATTACTATGAAAACTAGTTTCATGTGATTAACTTTTCTTCTTGTGTTATATAATTGAGATTCAGAGTGGTACTAAGCTACTTTTTTCTTTCAGATGATCATTTATCAAGAGAATAGACAGTGTAACTTTTGTGAATCTGTAATTTAAAAAATAAATTACGAAATTATACCTTGTTAATATGCGTACATGAGCGAACTAATTTTTTGCTGTTTTTCTAAAGACCATTTAATCCAATTTAGTTAAGTTTAACCTTAATATTTTTGTTTCTCGTACAATAAAGATATCCTTTTCTAGTTCATGGTAAATTCTAAGAAATCAATTGCAACATATAAGTAAGAAAGAGGTTTTGCTTTTTATGCAAGTGTATATAGTTGCGGTTTATATGATGCTATATACATAATGAAAACAATGCTGATAAACAGGACTTCTTTTTCTGTGTCCCATAAAAAGACTTTCTGATGATAAAAATTTTCTTGACCCGTTCTACTTCTTTAATAATTGCTTCTTATCAGAGAGATTCTTTTTTTGAGGTAAACATACAAAAATATACAATGGTACCTAATTTTATTTTTCGGCCTATTAACCTTGGTATTAAAAGTACAATTTCTATATCTTAGCCAGAATTTATATAAATATGCTAATAGGAAATTTTTGTTGCTTTTCAGGGACTCGTAGTAACATCTCCAGATGAATTAAAATCAGTGTTAGAGAAAACTATCTGAACAAAACACACAAAGTATTAATCATGAGTGGAGGGAAAAAAGGTGACGATATTTTTATTGTGGCCCCTGAAAGGTTTTCGCAAAGTACTACAACTTTGACTGATGCCCTATCTGAAAAGTCTGAAAAGAATCAAAATTTCAAATCTGATGAAGACGAAGATGCAGACACTAAGTGCGGTATCGGATCATGGGCTCCCAAGTGGATGCAAAAAGGAGCAAATACAAAACTATTTCTGTTTTTCTATTCTATGGCGGGACTTTCCCAAGGTGCCCATTTCACGTATTTGGTCGGGTGTATGTCTACTTTAGAAAAACGTTTTGCTTATGATAGCAAAAAGAGTGGTCTTATCATGATCTCGGATGAAATCGCACCAATTATTTTAGGTGCTTTGATTGGGTACTTTGGTGGAATTGCCCATCGACCAAGGCTCTTGGCATTTGGTATGGTGTTAGGTTCTGTCAGCAGTTTTATCATGTGTCTACCTTATTTCATGTATGGACCTCTGAGATTTTCTGATTCAGAATACACGCTGTCCAGAATCTCAGGAGTAAAAGCACAATTTTGTGATAAGGATTTTAATTCTGTTCAAGAAACGTGCGCCGAATCTATAACAGTTCCCGTTTTAACGATCTTTTTCCTCAGTAACTTTTTGAAGGGTTTATCAGGATGCATTTTCTATACGATTGGAACTTCATACATGGATGACAGCGTGAAAAAAAAGAATAGTCCAATGTATCTTGGTAAGTAAATTTTCATTAATGTTAAACTTGAGGTATCCGACTACTTGCGATAATTTTTTTTTTGAAAAAATGAAAATATGAGGATTTTTTTGTGATTTTTAGATTTATATAGTATATTTTGAGGAAAAAAAATCCTAAAATTGAAAGCAGAAAAAAAATTTATTATTATTAAAATGGGAAAAACTGGTAAAAATGAACAAAAAATTGCATAAACGGGGCCCGCTCTGTACAAAAAAATTTTATTAGTTAATTCTGAATTTTTCAATTTTGATGTGTTACTTTATTATTCATGTTTGAAATGACCTTCAGGATAAGAGATATTTTAATTTTTACAAAATCTAGAGCACTTTATCTTAGTTGTTATATGAAATTGCTTAAAAAGACAGTGATTGTATTCACATAAAGAACTGTAAATTTTGAAATAAAACAGTGATTGATAAATCTGAAGATCAAAACACGTTTACTGTTATACAGAACATACACAAAAAATTTCAACAAATTATTTTCAAAACTTTTTGAGCAATCGCTGTCCCCGCTTGAACTTTTCGCAAAAAACACATTTCGAGTAAAACGCATTTTAATGTTTGACATCTTGCGTAAAGTTATGGCATCTGCTTTTATTAAAACACTTGTAATTTTTGTTCTAGTGAATTGAAAATAAAAAACTTGGTATTTTTATTAAGCTAATATGATGGCCTATGAAATAAAATCATAAACAAAATTTGTCAATTTTTGAAAAAAAATCATCATTTTAGGGTAGTCGGATACCTTAATATCTATAATTACAGTTATAAGTAAATCAATATTATTTTTCATTTCCTGTATTCTGGAAACATTCATTTGCGGTAACATTCGTTATTCTGTAAGGATCTCCAAGTACGCTGTCGCATTGTGTCAAAATGTTAGTGCTCTAGTGTTTTCCCACATATATCATGAATGGTAGAAGAGGCTTTAAATTCTCATTAAAAGAAATTTTATGATTTCTTTTAATTTTTTTCCATCATGAGACAGTGAAAAATTTTGATGTTAGAGTTTAACTCTGTATTTTCCTACTAATTAACCAGCTGCATAACAGAGGCCATCTTACAAAGTGAGGTTTGGGGCACCAAGCAGGATCTTACAAAGGAATGCAAAACCATCAGGTTTTGTGCCCCCTAGAATCCTGGGCCCCCCACGATGCGAGGGTTGTGGGGATGCACGTCACGCCTCAGTGATTAACAAATCAAAACACAACAAATTTAGTCACAAAATAAAACGGAATGCGAATGCAAGACTTTTTTTTTCATGTCTCTAACAAATAAAGAAATGAAAACTAACGAAAAGGTAATAAATTTTAAAATAGTAGTTATTTTTTTATTATGAAATAAATTCAAATACCTTTTCTACACAGATTATTTTAAAGTAATTATTTAAATCTGTTGAAATTTAAGAATCTTGTTTTGATTTTGACGTAATAATTAACATGGTCTTTTAAGCAAGACATTTGAAATAATAAAAATATTAAAAAATACTATTTTTTGTAACAAAATCTCAACTTTGATGTAAAAAGAAAAAACGCATTGAAGGAAAATTAAGTTTTTAAGAGGACACAGTTTGATTTGACTGATAAAAATTGGTAAAAAATTCAAGTAGAATTTTTTTAGCTTAAATCACTTGCTGTATAATTTTCTATAAATTAACAAAATTTGAAAGTTTTGATTTAAAAGAAACCAGAGCTATCATATTTTTTGGGTTCCCTTTTATTCACATCCCAATGCAAAAAAATTTTAAACTGCCTTATCTCAGAAAGAAAAAAAAATCTTTTACTTTTCTTCATTTCAAATGCTAAGACTTTTTTTTCTATTGTGCTGAATGCTTTGATTTCTTTCCCTACTATTGCTATTAATACGTGTAACAAAAGTTGGTATGCATTCTTAATCAGAGCCATATTTATTTTCTTAAAAGGGGTTGAATTTACAATTTACACATTTTTTCAAAAAATTTTCAAGAAGCTTTCATAATGAAAACGTATTTTACGAATATCAATCATGTTGTCACAAAACCCATACCAATTTTTGTTGCACATAGTTTGAAGTACTTGTAAATCAAATTGCATGTGTGTACGTAAATTATAGTACGAGGAGTAACATTTTAAAGTCGTCATGAATTTTAACATTTTTCTTAACAAAATTAAATGGTTAGTTTATTGTGGTATTTAAAACACACAAAATCTGTTTTACGTAATACATATACATAGGTACCACCAAAAATTTTGTAAAAACCCTTTATATCCAAGATTTTTTTTTGTAAATCATACCATGTACCTTTAATGCTGAATGAGGAGAAGTAAAAAAACCTTTTAGAGAAATGCCTTATTTAACAGATAATTATAAGAAATTTCTATTTTTTAATGGGCTGCATGTTGGCAATTACGCCTTTGCAGAGATGGCAGGTCCCCAAATGTGAAAGTTATCTCAAGGTGGCACCATCTAGTGGCGGCTCTGGCAACCAAATTTGAACGATTGAATAATCAATAATTTTTTTCTTTAATTCAAGTTCTCGTAGAATGCTAAATATTTCCCGTGATTTAATTTTTCCGAAATTAACAGATCCAAATTGATTGTCAAGGTATCTTTTACATGCCACATAATCATATTACGCGCTAGCCTACTATTTTCGTGTCCAGAAAATCTATCAACACCGGCCGGGATCTAACCCGGAACCTTCGTTTACGAGCTCGTCTAAGCTGCCGAACGTACAAAATTATCGATGTAGTTGTATATATATGCACATACAAGAATTTCAGAATGAATGGATCAACATTTGAATGTTCTTTTAGAGGCATTTCAAAAATATTTAATGCCCTTCTGTCACACGCACAATACGACCATTTCCTTGAATATAACTCACAAAAATTCTATGCTATGTATTTAACTAAATTATGTTGTAAATAAAATAAACATTTTCAAACAACGTTTAAAATGTTAAAGGATGTAGTTAAATAATCCCAAGTGGTACATGAAATTTTCACAAATGTATTAAAATTTAAGAACATTAATTGACGCTCAATGTATTCTAATTATTATGAATAGGACAGTGCTTTTCGAACATTCAATATTTGCGACCTAATATCCAATCATAATTTTCATCACGCCCCCCACCGCCACTTCCCTCCATACAATAACAATGTATTAAGTTCAATAATACTGTTCTTTGACGCTAAAACTACAATACTACAATACCGACGTATATAAACGTTTTCGCTCAGATAAAGCGTTAATTGTCCCGGACGTATGTATACGTCCTTCCAAAGTACACCCTGTGTGCACCGCTATCCATAAAATTATTCCTAGGTCTTTAGAATCCAATAAAGCAGCGTTTCTCAAACTGTGGGGCATGCCCCCCTTGGGGACCGTGACAACTCTACGAGGGGGCGAGAGCATATTGAAAAGTCGAAAAAAAAAATATAAAAAATTATAAATTTACTGAAAGTAAAAAAACAAACCCCATTCTGACATAATAACAAGTACAATACACATTTACAGTGATATAATACACGTATAAATGTATTAGCTCAATGTATTTATAATTAATGTATCAATAGTAAGTTAAGAAGAAATTTTTAATAATTACCAGTGACCCCATGTGCTTATTATATATAAAATTATATACAAAAATTAACACCTATTTTGATAATTTTTTTGCACGGTTTATAATTAATCCCTGAACTGTCGATTAAATGTTATGTGATCCGCTTCCCATTGCCAACCGTTTTCCACGTAGGCCCGCATATGTGATGTATTAGGGAGAGAGGGGGAAGAAGGAATACAGAAGCAAATAATCTGAAATAAGTAGCACTATCAAAGTCCTTTTATTTTATTCCAAAGTCTTCGGAATAATTTTATTGATAGCAGTGCACAAAAAAAATTCAGAAAGACGTATATTTACGTCCGGGGAAATTAACGCTTTGGCTGAGCGAGTAGTTTATATACGCCAGTGGCACTTAAGAGGTTAAAGTCGTATTGAAGCTTTAGAGTCGAAGTGTAGTATTAGTGAATTCAATACATTGTTATTGTATGAGGGGGCGATGAAAATTATGATTGAACATTGGGTCGCTAATATTGAAACTTTGAGAAGCATGCAATAAAAGGATCTCGACAGTGTTTGCGAAGGATTTACTTATTTCAGAGGATTTGCTTATTTGTTCTTCCTCCCCCCCCAATACATCACGTACGCGCGCCTATGTATAAAACGGTGGCAGTGGGAAGCGAATCGTGTAACTTTTAACTGTCAGGGTGAAGGGATTAATTATAAACCATACAAATTATCAACCAAAGTATTAATTTTTGTATATAATTTCATATGTGGCTGGCCCATGGGGTCGCTGGTTGTTGTAGACTTGTTCTTAACTTAGTATTATCAAATAAATTATAAAATATGTAACGCAATACTTATACACTTATAAGTGTATTATGTCAGTGTAAATGCGCTTTTTATTTTTTAATATGTCAGAATGTGTTTTGTCTGTTTACTTCCAGTAAACTAATAATTTTTTTAAAAAATCTTTTATTTTCTACTTTTTAATATGCTTGCGCCCCCTGGGGGTGGGGTGCGTCCCACAGTTTGAGAAACGTTAGCATAGGAAATTTTAAGTTTTAGATACTGAACCACTTTTGTTACGATTTTGACATCCAGAAAAATCTATCGATTTCAGCCGGGATCAAAACCGCAACCTTAGGCTTACGAATTAAGTACGTTGCCTCTAAGCAGACAGAAGTAACTTCTGTTTGTAGGATGTATTACTGACTTTAAAAATTCAAGACCTTTAATATGTATGCATTTTCTCATATTTCATACTATTACTGCAATAGTTTACTGGACAAAAAAATAATTCGGGAATGCGTCTAGACAATTATTCTCGAAGTTATTACTGTTGAAGGATGTGAGCTTTCAGCTATTGTATATTTTTATACCTTTTGCAAAAAAATTCTTAATATATTTAATCTCATACTTACTCAAAAAAGGCCTCACGTTTTTCTGATGTGTATTGTTAAAAACACATGATTTACTGCATCTAGAAACACCGTCAAGTAGTCATCAAGTCAATATTTAATCACCTGTTGGCAATAAAAATCTGTTTCCTGTTTCTCCTTTTCTACATTCCGTCTTTCTTTAAAAGCCCGTTTTGTATGGGACAATTCTAAATATCATCAACTATATTCTGCTAAAAATACTTTATTGCTCAATTCGTACTATAAGTTCACACTCCATATATATATATATATATATATATATCTTGTTCAAATTTTCAAACGCGTTAATAAAATACTTTCTATTCATCCATTTAAGTTCGAATACACTTTCGTAAACTTATAGTAAATGGCACTTGATATTAATACAGTTTTTTCAAATATTAATTCATTAATTAAATTAAAAAATGAATAACTAGTAATTAACAAAAATAATAGTACAACAACATATATAGAAAGGAAAATCGCTTTCTATTTTGCCACATAATATTATGACTCTGTCATATGTATATATATATTTATATATTAATTGTAATTATTTACTTAAAAGTAAGTACAATAAAATTTTTCTTTGTTGACCTAAGTAGAAATTGACTTTAAAATCTTTTTTTTATATTACTTTTTTGTGTTAAGTGTACCTTTTAATTAATAATATTGATCATTCTTTTAGAACGCTTCACATTCATTGCGCATTACCGTCATTGCTAGTACAAATTTTGGAGATCATCGCTAGTTAATGTAATAAAAATGCTGTACTTACAAAAACATAATGCTACATTATAAAGACTAAAAAAGTTCTCAATAAAAGCTCGCTACCTGTAGCTATATAAATCATAATTAAATTCCGAATTAATTTTTTTATTTTTCTAAGGTGAAATTTATTAAAAAAATTATGTCACTATTTAATTTATTAAAATTAAAAAAAAGTAGTTTTCTGACAAATGACAAAAAAAAAAAAAATCGCAGGTAGTAGTTATTTGTCAAAAACATTTCTTATCCGCACCGTTTTCGTCCATCAATTCTTTTCAATGTACATGAATGAAAATGCCTTTCGGAAAAATAGATTTTGGCGTCGGTTTTCTTTTGTAAATGTAAACATGGGTTTTTTTATGATTAACTTTGTATTGTCCGTTAAGCAGAAGACCACTAGAGTGAAGTGAGATATTTCGTGGCCTGTTGTCTTTTATGTGGACCATTTTAGTCAGAAGATAAGAAAATTCACTTTACATTTTAGGTTTTTTTTGAAAAAGGGGGCGTTATACGGCAAATTTCATCAAATTTTTAAAAAAACGCAGAACGAAAATATACCTTAAAATCCAACGTATAATGCGCACTTTTAACAAAAAACAAGATCGGAATTTGCGGGTTTATACGCCGGTATAAAAAATGATAACTTTAAAAATTTAAGAAGAGATGAGGATGAAAAGACTTTTGCATGTATCCAAAAAGACTGTTTAAAAAGAAAAATATCCCTTATGAATTTAAAGAGTTGTAAGTTCTAGGAGTGTACTATTTTTTTAAATACCTTAATTTTTTTATTTCTATAATGGGCTGCGGATTGGTGTTTTCCTACTGCAAACCTAGTACATTCCCCCGAAGCTGGTATCTTTTTTTAGTACGACACCCCCAAAATAGGGCGGATTTCCCCCTCCCGCAGGTAATTTTTTTTGGGAAAATTTCCTCCTCCCAAGGGGGTCACCTGGGGCTCTGGCGATGTGAAACCGTACTTGGGATTTTACCAAGAGCACCCTTAGCCAAACAGGCTCTCAAGAGGCCTTTTACATGCCGCATAATCATACTACATAGTCGCTGTCGATTTTCTGCATTATGAAAATCACTGATTTGGACCGGGGTCGAATCCATAAACTTGGGCTTACAAGGTGGGCTTACCCAACGGCTTTAAACCTCAATAAATACCTCAAATTAATGAATTCAAAACATAAGAGCATTGCATGCGCACATTTTAGGTTTCATGAAAAAGATTGTACTCGTTATACGTGAATATACCTAAAAAACAAAAAATGTGGTTTTTTAAAAATAAAATTTTTATTTTTAAAAATTTTATAATTTTCCCTTAAGAAAAAAAAAAATCTTTTTGGGTTTTATTTTTTTAAAGCAAATTATTGGGCAAAAAAAACAAAAAAATTTAAAAATATTTTTAAGTTTTAATTTTTTATTTTAAAAAAATTAACTGGAATGTTTAAATTTTAAAACCCTTTTTTATTTAATAAATTAAAGTTAAGTGAAATAAATTTGGAGGAAAAGTTTTTATGGAATTTTCAAGATACCCTTAAAAAATTTAATATTGAATTTAAAAAAAGAAAAGGAAAAAGGGAAAATCTTCCTGTTTTGGAAATTCATTTTTAGAAATTTTTTTTGTTGAGTTTTTAAATTTTATTCGGTTTTTTTTTAATTAAAAAATTTTTTTTTTTTGCGGGGAAAAATTTTTTGAGGGTAAGATTTTTAATGGGTTTTTTTTTGGTTGTTTAAAATTTAGATAATGGATATTTGTTTTTTATTATTCCCCTAAATAAAGGAAAACATAGCAATTGGGACTGCAGAGCCGGTTTCCTTTTCCTCTTTGAAGATTAACTTACTTTAATGTTTTTCATTGAGTGTAATTTATATAATTGCTTTACAAGCAGCTTTCCTCACCATTGAATGTTAATGCAACTTTTTGATGAATTATAATACATAAGGAGGTGAACGATAATAAGACAGAACTGCCAAAGAAGTTTCAAAAGGCTTTATAATTTCCTTTAGAAACGTATATTTATTACCAAGTATCCCATGTGCACGTGAATATTTTTATGTAGTTAATAGATTTATTCAAATGAGGCAGCCATGCAATATGAAATAACGGACTTATTGTTAATCTAATGGGAAACTAGAAGGACATACAATATTGAATAGGAGAATAATATTGAATATATACTATAGTGTAATTTACGAAGATATTTTTAGGTTAGTATTAAAAAAGAATTCCAATTAATAACACTTAAACAGATGATTAAGTTTTTCGATGAATTTAAATATAATATAGTGTGGCTTTTCTATCATCATCAGTTTTTCACTAAGTGTTTTTTTTATATTGCGGTATGTATAAGTACCTTTACAGGAACACAAACTGTTTCTAAGTGTATTCTAACAACCATAAAAAGAATTTTTACACATATCTTTGAAATAATATCTTCAACACTAATTTACCCTAAAACAATAAAACACGCATATTAGGTAAACAATAATAAATAAAGCAATAAAGCAACAATAATAAATAATAGACAATAATAATTTAAGAAATTATTTATCTGATAGAATAGATAGTTAAATTATATCTAGTGTAATTTTCCTTTGAAGTAAAATTATAGACATATTATTCGTATGTCATGCAAATGATGCAGATGAAAAGTAAATATCTCAGAAAATTTGTTAAAGTAGCTCCGATACTGAATTCAAGCACCTGCCGGTTTTACACATAAGTCAATCATTAGGGATTCCACATCAGTTAGTAATCACATAAATCTTAAATTCGAAATGCTTTCAAAACAAAAACAGAGAAGTGGAGAGACAGAAAGAGGGAGAGAGAGAAGAGATCAACACATAAATAATTAGAATCACCTTTTAAAGAGAACATAATTTTGGAATACTTTAATATGTTTCATCAGGTTCAGAGAATGTATCAGTAAAAATTATGGTAGACGGACACATCAAGAGAAAGTTCAAAATCCTTTGACCTAGAGAGTAATTTATTTTAGCACTTAACACAAAATGAGGCACATATTTTGCTTTTAGTATTGTATCAAGTCAAAAGATTTTTATTTTTAAGTTTTGAAGTGCCATAATTAATATGTATTAATGAAATGTTTTTACGGGCTTGGAATGACAAGAGAATGCATGCGTTTGGATCTAAGGAACGAATATGTATATAAAGAAATTTTTTGTTCCGTTTAATAACTCTTCTGTAAATAAAAAGTTTTCTGAACTGGAGTAACGATTTTCGTACTAGAGATCAAGATTGTTTTAAGGTACTTTTACCAAAGATTTGACTTTGTTTGAATTGAGTTTTACACTTGAGAGGATTTTTGAGAGTTCCACCTTTACTTTTATATTTTTTCATTTCGTGTGATTTTATTCATTTCATGATTCATTTCGTGTGATTTTATTCATTAATTGGGTACGAAACGAACTGTGCTTTTTTATAAGAAATATTTTTCGGGTGTAATCGAGGGAAGGTATTAAATCGTCGAGTTTTCTTGTAGTATATTGTGAGCATGAGATACTGACTTCTTTAAAATTTTTCTGACTTTGGTTCATAAAAAATTCATCCAGCTCTTTTTTTATATAGTAGATAAGTTCCTAACAAAACCGTGCAAAGAATCGTGTAAAAAAATACGTGCGGCATATGATAAAATTGGTGATATGTTCAAAAATTTAAAAAAAATCATGTTAGATGAAATATCTCTTAATATTTCCCCCAAAAATCGTACAAAAAAGTGATAATAAAACCCATGCTACATATTTACAAAACAAAAACTAATAATTTTTGTTACAAAAAAAATTTAATTTAGTGTACAATGAAAATTCAGTCTCTATAAGTCATTCAGCATATAAAAATTCAAATATTCACCGTTACATGATAACAAGTTTGCACGTTTAATACGAACCAGATAAATAATGCTATCATCATTGTTTGCGTCAGATACGTCTAGAACAACTGTTGGTTTTGATTCAAATGAAGAATTTGGTTCGTTATTAACAGCCTCAGTTGGTTTTTGTTGTTAAAAAGTTTTATCTGTGACCGTCTTTTTAGTTTCTTACACTAATCACCTTCAAAGTACTACCCGGGGCTGTCGCATTTGTCTCGAAATTGTTCTGTCTCATTAGTACTGGAACAATTCCTTTAAGGTTAAAGTACATCTGGTCTGTCGTCTTCTGCAAGATGATCAGGTTTTTAATGACATTTTATTAAAAAAGGAAATATTATAACACTCACTCTTCCTCAAATATTGGTAGTCACCAGGTAACTAACTGCTTTTCCTGGTAGGAAATAACTTAGGAATGAATGTGTCTTAAGATCATGATACACACAACCTAGATGAACTTCCCTTGCATTTTATATAGGCTCAAAATATTATGTCCCATTCTTTTTTAAATACGCCGTGTATAAATACACTTATTTTAGGTCTAACTGATACAGACTTTGATTGCGATGTACAAAGTCTGGATAGTTATTTTGTCATTAATGTGCGACCTAATTATAGATTGTAAGCTCCCCCCTTTTTTTAGATAGTTACTTGCATCCTAAAACAGATGTTAGTTTTTATTGTATCTTATTCTAACCAAGTTTTCAAATTTTTTTTTAAGTGAGACGAAATCTGTAATTCTTAATTTCTGCACAGAGTTTGGTTCGCGAATCTTAAGCTCTTAGTAATTGATCCTGGGAACAGTCGGACTGTTTTAGTGTTGTACTTTTGTTTTAAAAAAAGTGCTTGAATTCTTTTATCCCACGCCAAAGAATTTTTCCTATATGTGTTAAAGAGTATTTCTTACAGATATTTCACATTACTTAAAGTCTTGTATTTCATCTGATAGATCTTGAAATACTCCATTATAAGACTCTTAAATTTCACTCTATTTCATAAGCACAATTTGCTGTATTTTTTACACACTTTGTGAGATTTACTGAAATTGGATAGAAGGTATTACGTGATAACTAAAAAAAAATTTACTTCGCCTTGAGGTTCGTTTCTTTAGTTAAACTTATGTAATAAAACGAAGATAAATACATCTTTGCATAAATTAGAATATGTAGGATAGTGGATCATCAATGAGGAAGTAGTAGTTGACCCTGAAA
>BMAV01003536.1:0-26886 GCA_019973955.1 Trichonephila inaurata madagascariensis
TTAGAAAAGTTTCGTTCGAAGGTTAGTGCATCGCGCTACCACACCACATGTCCGAGATTCAAACCCCTGTATGGGAAAGGTCGACTCAGCCTTTCATCCCTTCGATGGTTCGATAAATGAGTACCAAGCTTTCTTGGGGACTTAACACTGGGGTTTCGCGTCAGACTGACCCCCTGACCGGAACATCTGCTCATGCACCTTAGGACCCAAGTTCGCGTATACTGAGTTGGACACAGTAGGCCTTGGCCCTCATGGGCCGTTGCGCTACAGAGTTTATAATTTGGTTTTGTAAAACACTTTATGATTAACATAGTAACGTAAAAGTTATTTTAAGTGTCTATGTTTAATATTTTTCATAATATACGCATTTCAAATCGAATGATCTTTTTTAAAAATATTCTGTATAATTAAAATTCAATCTCAATCGTTTATTGAAACATAAATTGAATCTCAGTCTTCTATTTCAAGCTTAAAATGAATGAATTAATTCTAATACTTAAGACATGCAATAAGGTTTCCACCCCCAGATACATGTTTGTAAAATTATATATCAAAATAACACATAAAATTAAGTTATTTGATCGACAGAAGAAATTTTTATAGTTACTTATTTATTTTTGAAAAGCAAGGCAATCTTTTAACTACTTCACCATACTTGAGGAGAAAACAGCGAGAACTAATTTGTATCCAAACATATGAGAAGTCTTTCTGCAATTCATACCTATTGTTTCTGAATATATTTAAAGATAATATATATCTTTCTCTTTCATTTTTCTTTATAAAATTTTTTACGAACTGACTTTAAATTGTAAAAAAGTGCAATACCTGTTATTAATTCTTAGTTGGCTTACATAAATCCTTATAACGCACTTTAATAACATTCTAAAAATACGTTACTATAATACTGTAAAAAAGAAACTAGGATAAATTATGGGTTTTTGTCAAATAATCTGCGACTAAACTACACATTTAAACCTTAGTCAAGTTTCTTACTTTTACAACAACAAAACTCTTAGTTGTCTGGGGAAAAAAATTGAGAAAGAACAAAAAGGTAACTTTTTTTTCACTTTCACTGGATGAGAAACGACTGTAAGTCAGACAATGAAATCGTCAGACAATTAAGTGCAACCAGAAGTTGTTTATACCGTCTTTTCTCAAGCACTAAGTGGCTCTCTGCGTTCTCATAATCGTAACCGTCAATATTTGATGCCCGGTTGAAGAGAACACGGTTCTTCCATCGCAGGTGCTTCATTTCTTATAGGCAAGTCTGTACGCAACACAAAAGATAGAGTACTTTTGGTAGTACGCGAGGGTCGTAAAAAGCAAAGACTT
Source organism: Trichonephila inaurata madagascariensis (assembly GCA_019973955.1). NCBI lineage: Eukaryota > Metazoa > Arthropoda > Arachnida > Araneae > Nephilidae > Trichonephila > Trichonephila inaurata. Next base: position 1,333 of record BMAV01003536.1, read on the forward strand.
ATCGAGTAATGGGCACTTTGAAACTAATGAGGGGTTTTTTTTTTTCAAACTTTTGATAAGTAGTTCAGTTGCTGACTCACTCTATAATGTTATAAAAAAATTCTATACTAATTTTAAAAGCAATCATTTGTGTTTATTTACTTAACAATTAAATAACACGTACTTATAATTTCAATAAGCGCCAGTTTTACAAAAGGACAAGAGTTTTGGTTGAAAAATATTTTTTGTATGTATATTCAAATAAAAACAGTTAAACGTTTTTCTGTGTGCAAATTTGCTCAAAGTTTGTGAACCTTAAACGCCGTTGGCATAATCCAATGAAAAATAACTCATTCTCGCACTCATTCACTCACTCATCATATCTCCAGAATTATTAGACCAACAGATTTGAAATTTGGCACGCATGTTTCTTTTGTTGAGTAGAGACTCAGAACGGGTTTTCGGAAATCGACATCTAAAGAGAGTTGCGGATAGTCACAAGGACGCGATATTGGTAAAAAACATATTTCCAGCTTTTAACTATTGGACCTACTACTTGAAATTCCGTAAGCATGTTACTTTTGTCCAGTAGAGACCTGCTAAGAATAGGTTTTGCAGAAATAGACTCCTTAGAGAGTAGGAGGTTCGTTATGGATTAAAGTTTTCGTTTACTGAACTCTTAGACACACAGACTCAAAATTTGGCAAACTTGTTTATTTTATTAAGTAGAGATTAACTGAGAACTGGTTTTACAGAAATAGACTCCCAAGTAAAGTTCCGTGGTGTATAGATAAAAAAATTCCGTTTTTGAACTATGAGAACAACAGACTTGAAATCTGGTAAGCATTTTTTTTTTTTTATTGTTGAGTGGAGATTCGCTAAAAATGGGCTTTGTGAAAATCTACTCTAGCGGTGAGGTGTTAGGCGCGTTAAAAATAAATATAATACTTCATTTTTCGAATCTCAAATCTTGTCCTTTTTAAATCAAGAGACGAGAGTGGTAAGAAGATTTTTCAATGCAGTCGAAAACTTAATGCTGGAACTTAGATATCAACAGCATAAAAACAGTATATATAGTCATTCAATATATGAAATATCTAACGAAGTAGGCGGATAACTGCTAGTACAGTATATTTTCAAAACAAAATAGACTTGAAATTATGTTAGATTATTTGTTTATCCTTGATATAAAATACTGCCTTTAAATTTTTCAAAATTTGAGTATTTATTTCTGTTTGCCAACTCTTCAGATTATATAGGGATCATCTAAATTCTACTAATACTAATTTGTTTTTCAATTACTTCTAAAAATATTGACCAATTGAGTCTATTATACATCAAAATAGAGAAAAGAGGAATTTTGCTTTTTGATCATATTATTTTATTCTTCTATATTGTCTCTTTTCCTTTTACTTGTAGTTTTTTTATTGGATTGTGTTAGATCAATACGATCCAATAACAAAGAAAAGAGGATTTTGTCGCTTTTCCCATCTTTTTAACCAAGATCTGGACTTTTTTACTGTTAGATTGTTATAAATAAGAAACTTTTTATTCTTTTTCTCAATTTCAACTTTTCTCTTTTTCAACATTATCTTGATGTCTCATTTACAGGATTTATTAAATCATTGTTTCGCTTATTTTTGAATTACTTTTGCTTATCTTAATAGCCCATAAGGTACGCTGTTACAGCGAATCTATTTGGAAGACTTGTGGTATAAGTCAATGTGTGTGTATCTTTTTTCAGAATGAAAATTCGTAACTGTAATGTGTTTTCGTATTTTAAATACTTATTATGTGAAACACTCTATTCCTTGTGAAATATTCTTCGTGTCATGAATTATTCTTCCCCTGTGAAATATTCCTTCAACAATATCACGTTAAAGTTGATTTATCATTGTGTCCATTTTCTTGCATTACACTGAAATTCAAAAGTGCAACTTTTAGGCTTAACATACTTCCATACTATCGACTATTTTATCGTTTGTGCTTTTACAAGTATAATCATTCATTCGTCGAATAATAATCAATCATTATAAATTTCCTTGTTGCTATTACTTTTTATAAGATAATAAATAATAATTAAATAGTAAAAATACAAAACTATACTTTATTTCTTTATGTGAATACTTTTTATAACAACACGAAAACAACATTTATCTTCCCTTATCACGAATTTTTATGATGCCATGGAATGTTCTTTGTATCTCGGCCAAATCAAAAGTGAATTCTAATAATAAAAATATGGAAAACTACGAATGATATAGAGTGTGCCACCTGGACGTATTCCAAGCAATAAAACTAACCTCAGCTATATCATACTGCGCCAAATAAAACCAGGATTTCTTGGCTGAGCGTGATATATCTGAAAACTTCTCTGAAAAATAAATAAGTATTGGGAAAAAATTGGATTAGAAAGTTGAGTAGTTGAAGAGCGACTGCACCGAAGAGAAAAATCAATTTATCATGCAACCTTTCTTCCCATATCCGTGGTTTCGGTTAATAGTTACTTAAGACTTTAATCATAAGCTCAAAAGTAATAAATAATGAACATAAAATTTACATATCTACAGATAATTATGTAATAAAAACTCCCCAAGAAAAATATTATTCGAAATTTTGCTAAAAAGATTCGTAACTGATCATTGTAAGACTACGCAAAAAGATTTACTTATTGAATTTTGTAACTTTGATTACGCTTGAGTAAGTGTTTTATTAACGTCACGGTGTAAATTAATACGAGGGATATTGGTAATGGACCTCCTAATTTTGAACAATGGTCAAGAGACGAGAACGACCCCACTCTACAAATTTCCACACCACTCCAACGGGAGGACTTAAAGCCTCGACAGATTTGACATGCATCAGCTCCTCTGCACACGGCGTGTCTTCAGTGGCACTAGGGCTCAAACTCGTGACGAGTCCACTCCACGAGTCCGCGCCCATGACCACTAGGCTACTACGAACGAACTTAACGAGTAAAAATTAAGTAAACTTATCAATAACGTCTATAAATTAACTGTTAATATTAATTTGTAGAAACGATACTGGTAGGTCAATTTAAAAAAATGAAAATATCAGAATTTTGAAAAGAATTTTGTCAATTTTTGATCTGGAAACACGTTGACTGAGCTAAACATTTCATTCAGTATTAAAACAGAGATATAGAAAAATCCTTTTTATATAAAATGATTATTAACAAAGAATTATTTTGAATAGAAGTGATCGCACTCAGACATTTTCTTCTATGAGCGATATGTTAAAAGATTATTTTTACATTCTTCGGAATTATATTCAGCCTATTTCGGTCTGATTCAGAGGCGTACGCATTGGGGTATTCAACCCCTCCTTCCATATCAACAATTTTTTAAATTTTACCGTATAGATTACCGCTCGGCGTTTTCGTTTATGTGCCTTTCAGAAAGAAAAGCCCTCTACCTCCATAAGAGAAGTCTAAGAAGCTGGTCTTATTAGACTAAATATGCAAAAATTAATTTATTAAATTAATAAATTTAAAATCTTTCAGTTTGATAAAATGCTGTAAAATTAGTAAGAAGCGTTCAAGTTGACGCTTCCGTCAACCAAATAGTTTTTTGCGGCGTGTCTTTTAAATTCCTTGTAAAATCTTATCCCCGGTTCTAACTTTTGGTTTTGTTGACCCCTTTACGGACTACCGAAAGCGAACCACGACTGGTTTGCCCGCGCGCTGTATGAGCAATGATATTTTCTTCTTTCTATCTTTGAATCGCATTTATTTTTAATTCTTACAGTGAGATTATTAGTGCTAATGTTTTTAAGAGATTCAGTTTGTCCATAGTGCTGATATGCTTCTCATCCAGTATTTTCTTTGTGGTGAAGGCCGGAATTTTTCATTGAAGGCAGGAATTTAGATTCTTGAAAATATTTGATACAGAACAGAGACTGCAATTTGTTGCTTAAGGAGAAATGAAATTGGAAAGATAATCCTAAAAAAAGGTATTGCTTCTGTCCCCATGAGGTTAATTCATGTGACGTCAAGCACATGATGTAAAAAAACCCCGTGATTCTGAATCAATTAAAAACTCGTGTGATGTCATAGTCCCCCGATAAAAAATATCTTGTGTTTCCCAAATAATAGTTCAATGGTGGGTTTTGTCTTTAGAAACTTTTCTTAAAAGTACATATGTATACAAAAAAGCATTTTACTTAAAAATATAAGCATAAAAAGACTTTTTTTAAATTTTAAAAAAATCTTTTGAAGAAATTTTTTTTTTAAAATTTAAGCATCATTACCCAAATAGAAAATTTTAAATTTTATCTAGTTTTACAAATAGAACAAGTACAATTAGTTTAATGTTTGTTTTGAATTCAATGGAAAACACGTGTTTGTTTTTATCATGTTACTTCATGAATCAAGCCCATTGCAAAGTAAGACTTAGTATTACACCATGCTTCAAATTGTGCGTGCATGCACTTGCAAAATCCTCAACCATTTCAAAAAGAGGTACAAGCAAGAAATTTTTTTGTAAGTAAGAGAGAAATTCTTTTAAGAACATAAGAAACATTATTAATAGCATGCAGAACATACTTATAAAAAAAATTAGGGTTTTTTGTGTTCCTCAATTATAAAATAAAAAATAGTGTGAAAACTTTAACATTGATTTTAAAAAAAAATTTTTCTATTTTCGCATTCTGTTAAGTATTACAATTAGTTATATGTAACAAAGAACGTGCCTTTTTTGGAACATTTTGAGCAAACAAATTGACATCTTAGGAGGTTAAGATACAATAAAACTTGTGCCCCCTATGAACTTTAGGGATTTCATTTTGCGAGAAATATCTCGGTGATTTAATAAATTCTCGTAAATATCTGAATGAGGAAAAACAGAGGTGATTATGTTCAGAATTAATCGAATTAGTAACTTGCATCATTAGGGCTAACATTAATTTTATTATGTTGTTCATCTACCCTTATATTCCTTTGCCACCTGTTATTTATGGAACTCTAATAAATTTGATTATTCCCCGGATTTTTTTTCCTCATTTATTAATTTAGTACCTTTTAAAAAGATATGCATACATAGTAATGTTATTAAATTACAAAGGACGCGATTTTAAGAACGTTCTTCCGCCATTCAATAAATAGATAATGAACTGCTGTCTGTATTAATATTTTAACAACCGCCCTTTACTTACCATGATTTATCTGTCTGTGACGCACCGTCGAAAGATCTATTTCAAGCTTGTTACGTTTACTTTTAATCTATTGGGCCTTTACCACCAAATTAATTCATCTCTCGTAACATTCCAAAAATGTCTCCAGAGAAAACATTCTTTTTCAACTCCCCTTTCATAATCCATCGACTCGATCAACCCATAAATTTCATTTCAGCCGTCTATCTCCGATAAAACTAATTACTCCGATTACTCCAGAGATTCAAAACAATTATAATTAAACGCATTAAAAACGAATTCGAATAATTAACAAAAGATGGCTTCCGGAACAAAGAACAAGACAGGTTCTACTCTTCCCTCGGCTGTCACCGTTTTTTCCCTCTGTACTGCCGATCTCCTAATTGAATATCTATTCCCATTTCACAGTGTGAGGGGAATTCTAAATATTTTTCATCTCCAAAGAGGGAAGTAGATAGGTAAATAAAAGAGAAGGGTGGCGGTCGGTTCCCTTTCTGTGAATACCGCTTATGAAGTTTGCAGATGAAGTGAAGGGAGTATGCAGCGTTCGCTCAGCCGTTGGGGAATTGGGAATAGATTTTGACGTGTAATTAAGAGGTGTGAAAAGAGGATATGCTTTAAAAGGAATGGGGAAGTTAGAGTTAAACGGGTTCGATGGAGGATTTGATTGAATGAAAGTTATAATGGGCCGAGGAAGAATTCTTTGACGGCGTATATGATCTTTACACAGAGGAGTAGAACTAATTAAAAAGGAATCACTGAAGCCTTGGTGGGATATGGAATGTTTAGATGAGTTCGCTTTTAGAGGGAAGCATGTAAACAAAACGAGGAATCATGAGGAAATATTTTATGCCAAAAGATATTGGATTTCTGTTTGTATGAGGAAAGTATTATTTTCCGTCTCGTTTGTCTAAAATGTTAGCGGAATTGTAATCTCAACTTTTACGGACTTCAAGTGGCTAGATATGGTTTAACCCTTCATTTTTAGCCTTATGGCCATAACAATAAACTCCATGAGCGTTTTGTGGTCGGTAACGGATTTCCTTATAACTCTATAATAATTTTTCCCGAATGGAATGTATATAAGCAAGCCCCCTAGTGTGGAAGCCATTTCACTGGTGGCACCATCTAGGGGAGGCTTCCATTACCAAATCGCAACGTTTGAATTTTATTCAATTCAAAATCTCGTCGGCTTCTAAATATTGCCGTAATTATAATTTTGCTGAGAGTACCAGATTCAAATTGATATTCGCCACGTAATTATGCGACATGCGTACCTACGATTTTCGCATCTAGAAAATCTATCGACTCCAGCCGGGGTCGAACCTGCAACCTTGAGCTTACGAAGAGGGCACGCTACCTCTAATCCACCGGAGCCGACCTCTCTATAATAATTGGTGTCCAAAATCACTCTTCATAGAATATCAAGATTTGTCAAAAAACGTGAATAGGGACCGCTGTTGATCCAGCGAATATATGTTTTATACCAGAACCGCTTTTCCTCACTTCTGGGCATAAAAGCCAGCTTGATTTAACTGTCAAGAAATATATTGATTAATACATTAGCCGATAGTGGTTTCTAGCTGGAAAACTGTTTGGCCTATATTTTGTTATTAGAGATCATATGCATACTCTCAGGGTTCTGTGTTTCTCCTACGAGAACCAACATAATATTTTCATAAAATTTCCATCTTCTGTGGTCACTTTTAGGTGTGAGAAATACAATTGTTTAATACATTCACATTGCTGGGTAACTTGAATCACGCTTACCCCAATTTCGAATCATCCAACTGTTCGTCAGAGATTACTCAAGCGATGCCTCCCAGGTGTTTTCAATTCAATACTTACTACATAAGACATAATGTTACTGAATGGCTTTCAAAAACTTATATCGTGGTTTTCTTTAAATATTACATTTTAATGTATAGCTCTTATTTTCTGTCATTTATATAGATAAAAGGAGCAACTTACAATTTTCTGAACACTCATTTTAACTAGTTAACTGAGATTGACGAGTATATTCGTCCTGCGTAAAAAGTAGTGACCATTGGCTATTTAAATTGTAATTTATGAAAAAAGCAAAACATATTCTCAATTTCAAGATTTTCTGAATATTTTAAGGCCAGGCCAGGTTAAAACAAATAAATAAAAAAAATATGAAAAATTTATGATGAACGCATGTGGCTGAAATGGCGTTTACGTTCGTATAACGTACTTATTTCTGTGCGATGATAAGGTTTTTTAGATGATAGCCTAAGAGGGAAAAGACAAAAGTCTGAAAGTTGGAACAAATGCGTGATGCCGACCAGGTGCTGATCCCATTGATAGCTGCTGACTTGAAGTTAACTTGCTGTCGAGTGGTGTAAATGCCAATGTTTGATTTTAGAACAATGTGCTTAAATTACAGTAATGGCCCAATGCCAAGCCACCTAAAAAATAGTTATTTTATTGGATAGCGAAAGGGAAGATACCCTCTGATAAGAGGACAGTTATCACTCTACAATATCTTTCCAGAATTTTCGTAGTGTCAAGACAAGTAGAAAATATTTTGTCCGTAAAAAAGGAAGTAAATCAGTGTGTGTTTTGTCCCTCAGTTAGGGAATTTTGACGTTCACTAAAATTCATAGATATTAATAAAAACTTACGGTCGGAAGGATCATCAGCCTCATGAACCCATGACAAAGTTAAATTACTTAATAGCCCACACACATAGACTCCCGTGTAATATACGAGGGTTGGGGCAAAAGTCATGGCAACTGATTTTTTTTTCTTGAAGATACCAGTCCAGTTGGAAAATGAAACATATACAGACGAAAGGACAAGGTGTTAACTACATGTGTGGACAATGAATAGCACAAATATCGTAACACACTAATTTATTATGGTAGTATACAGGGCAATATGGTCTTCACGGTGCAAAAGAATGACAACACAGTACACAATACACCCGCCATGCTACTTCGGTATGGTAAGGCATTATTTCCAAGGACATTCACTAATTTACTGTGATATTCCATCGCATTTTTCCCTCAGAGAACGGCTATTTTGACGTAAGAACGCTGCTCAATATGGGTTACTTCCATCACACGACACTCACCAACTGACTGATTTCACAGCTCTCGCTGCGCTACAATCAGCTATCAAAGAGTCATCTGTTCTTTTGTGTACACTCTATGCCTGCAGAACTTCCACATGACACACATACGTTTGTGATCCATTCACATATATATTCAAGAAAATAAATAGTTGCCATGACTTATGCCCCAACCCTCGTATATTACTAATAAAATCGGCAATTTTATAAAATAAATCCATGTTTTTGATCCAATATTTTAATGACGAGTTTACTCGCCATCACTCGATTTCCGTGACACACATAGTTGCGCGCTCTCAAACGGGGATGCCACAGTTTAACTGGTTTATAGTGATTGTTTGGTTCTCACAAATGCTATTTTGCGTAAATGAATTGTTCCTTAGCGATTAGCAAGACGTGTATGATAATCTTTTCGAGTTTTCGAGAAGAATGAATTGCAAAAAAAGGTTTTTCTTTATTAATGTAGATAATCAATAGACTTAGTTAAGGTGTCCGACTACGTTCGGAACCGTGATTTTAAAAAGGCGCATAAATGGATAATTTCCATTATATTTAATGTCACTTAGATTAGAATACATGTATAAAAAATGTTTTAAGGACATTTTTGACAAAAAAATTATTTAAATACAATATTTTGGCAAAAAATTAACTTAGAATAACCTTTTTTCAAAATCAATTCTTTCTTTTTTATAAAAATGCTCAAAATAATAATATTTTTTCTTATATAAAAGTAAAGACTTCTCAGAGTCTGAACTATTTTTTGAAAAATTCACATTATTTTCAGAGTTACAACCCATTGAAATAATATCGGTGTTTTCTTAAAATTGAACCCCCCTGTTGTCGTAAAACATGGATAAACCCACTTCTAAGCTATATATTTCAACAATTCGTTTTAGACTCTGTGCAGAAATCTGAGCTATAGACAGGCAAAATATTATTATAATAGAAGCATGTTTCCAAAGAGAATATTTTGAAAATGGGTCATTCTATGTTCATTTTTGTCAAAATAGTGTATTAAATAATTTTTATTGTAATACTATTCTTAAAACAATTTTATATGCATTTTCTAATTTTAAAAATGACACTAAATATCATAAATATTATCCATTTATACGTTTTGAAAAATAAAGTTTCCCAACGTAGGGGGTTTACATAAAATATGTTACACTTTTTTGAAAAACCAAATAGTATGTGTTCAAATAAAATCATACATTTTATCTGCTTTATGTAAGGGAGCTAGTTATAAAAATGTGTTTATGTGAAATTGTAATTTTTTCAAATCAAAAACGATATTTGTTTTGTAACCGTAATCCGTCGAAATTTTTTCTCGTCAAAAAAATAATTTTCTGTATTTAATCTTTTTTTTTTATGTGTATTGTTTTTTTACGCTAATCTGCTTTTCAAATTCCAAAGGAAAAAAATCCATAAAAGATTATTTTTATCTTCTCATGGTTGAGTCATCATCTAACAAAATTAAGAGAGTTGGGATTTATAAGATATTTACAAATATAAATTTTAAGGGATCTTTGAGCCTTTTAAGCATTAAGTCGAATCAAATTAGTGTTATCTGCTTTAAGCTTGCTAATACTTTTTTTTCTTTCTTTTTTTTTATTTGAATTCTGGAATAAACTTTAAAACTCCTAACTTTCAGATTTATGTTTTAACCTATATATCCTCAAAGTGTTCTAATCCATAGAATTATCCTTTTTAACGTGGAATAAAAGAATAAGTAGATTTATTGTTAAATAACAGGCTAAAAATAGATTTTTTTTAAGTTTTATAATACTATCAGAGGAAAATAGATGCATTTATTACCTTCCATACTAATAATATTGAAACAGAAATTTAAATAGTTGCAATAATGCTACACTAATTATTAATAAAAGATTTTTAAAATTACAAAACACAGTTTTTTATTTCATTAGTTTAAAACAGTTTTTGTCAAATGTTGATGTATAAGAACCGAACACTTTTCTGAATAAAATATACTACAGTATCAGTAATAAATTTTAACCTCGCTTATATAGAAGACACTATTTTGAGTAAACTTTCTTCCTATCATTATTTAAAATCCATTTTTTTCAGTAATCAATATGTTTCCATACTTCGCTTTTTTTAAATGTTTAAATGCTAAATTAATTTGAAATTTATAAATGGAAAAAAAAAATTATTGTATCTAAAATTTAAATCATACTGAAAAGAAATTTCTAACAAAAGTGTAAAATTTCTTTAGTTATATCAGAGGTAAAAATTTGTTCTTCGGGAAAAACACATTGAAAGTTCATGAATGCAATATTCCTATTATGCCATCACATTTTGAATATTTGTGCAGATTCTAAGCTAAGTACAGTGAAATACGTTTAACGCAAAAGCCCTTAAGACGAAATATCAATTAACACGAAGTAATACAGCGGTCTCGACGAACTACTATGTATTTTCATGCATTTTTTTTCTCTCAATACGAAACGAAAATCGCTTAACACGAAACAATTTCCTTTCTGGGGATGAAAAAATTGCGGAAAACACCAACTGGATTGGACTGTCTTATTGTATTATTGGAAGATCATGATAATGTATATGCAGCCCCAATTATTGCAGACAAAGATATTTTGCAGTTAGTTCAAAGCTCAAAAAATATCATTGGTGCAGATTCCGACGACGAAAATGAAATGAATAATGCAGCTCCTCACCTCGTTATCCGAAATAAGGAACACCATGAAAAATATGCGCAGATATTTAGACGCACATTCCAATGGTGAAAAGAATAAAAAAATGGACGACATCAAACAATTCTTTGGCAATTTGATACTAAAAAAAGACAATGCAAAGAAAAATATCAGATTTTTTTTCAAAAGCTCAATAAATGTTACGTTTTTCAAAAAACTTGAAAAAATTGTGTATTAAATTTCATTACGTTCTTGTGAATGCTTTTGTTTCATTGCTTTTTGTTAAATACATTCAAATATACACATCTACGTAAATAAAATGTACTCTAATAAACTTAATTTTGTTGAGCATATGTTTTTGTTTGTTTGTTTGTTTTTTGTAATGTCCTTTAACACGAAAAAAATATTTCGGCCCCTTAAGTTTCATGTTAAACTATTTCCACTGTATCTGTCTCCCCTTGAAAATCATCTTTCCAACCACGATACCTCTTCGGCAGGGAAAAGAAAACATTTTAAATGTTCCTAATTCATATGATCTAAAAATCTTATTCCTTAAATTTCCAAACCACGCTATGTATTGACATTCAATCTAACCGAATTTGGTAGTTAAAATTAGGAGTTTCAGAGCTGTCAGTATATGAGTCGAACTGTAATTTAGTGCTATATTTCCACCCAAGTAGTGATAAAAATTAAGTTGCAAAACTACACACGTAACTCTTTATTGGAAAGAGAAAGGTAAAATTATTTATGATGTTACTGATTAGCAAATTTCAGACTTATTGACAAATAGTAAAAATTCTATGAAATGAACTATACATACTCCCATAGAAAACATAATCTAAATTTAAAAAAATAAATGAGAAATTGTATACTTTTCATCATACTAAAAAAGAAATTCTGTGTAAGGAAATCCATCTCATTTTACTCGTTTAACATACTTAAGAATTAAATCATGAAAAGAAACTCATAATAAAGTTTTACAGCATTATTTACAGCATAAAATATGTATCATAATTTTGTGTGCTTTATAGCATAATAATGATGCATATTGTATTGGTATATTATGAACATGGAAATAGATTCCTCGTGAAAATATACTAAATTCTTTATGAAATATATCAGAAAATTTGAATAAAAACGTTTCACTGCGACTTATTTCTTGCCAATATCTAGAAATGATAAAAATTTCGAATTCCAAATTTTGTGTTTTCCAAATTAACAATAAACAGTCGTAAAAATTTACTATACAATTAATTTTTGTAATTATTATTTTATTACTAGCACTTTTTATTTATTTTTATTTTAGAATACTTAGGAATAACATATATTTCGAGCAATATCTTAAATAACAGTTTTTAAATAAAATAATAAAATTTTAGATGAATACAAGACTAAAAGTTTTAAAATTTCTGCGATTATTCATAACCAAGAAACAACGTCCGTGTAAGAAGCTGATCTCATCTTAATATAATACACTTCATATAAATTCTAAATTCTTATACATACAGCTTTGTGTGTGAGTTAATATGAAACAAAGAAGTTAAAGAGTTACTAAGCAAGATTTTTATTTCAATTTCGTAACCCATCTCGTTCGCAGCCATACAAAACCTATCTTTAGGTTTCTGTGTAAAGAATATCTGATAACGAATCATCAGAAAACCATACGTTTCCTCAGCAAACACATTCTTGTAAACGAAGAATATGTTCTTGGCTATTGATATAAGGGGATGCGGGCTAATCGTTAATATTTGGAGAACCCACTGTGAGCATTTGGTCATGGCTAAGCTAAACAGGGTCTAAATGAACTGAATTGTTAAAGAAGGAAGGATATATGTGGGCCGGTTTAATAATCGGAAATATCCTATACTTTGTTTAATTATCGCTTAATATGTATTGTAAACAAATACCCTCATTCCATCCTTTGCAATTAAGGTATATATCTAAGTTTCTGTTGCGATTTTTGACTGGAATTCCACTTGTCGAAGTTATACTTCTTTTGGGGCTTTAGAGAAATAGGATGAGGGTAAATTTTTACAATGCGCGCGCACACCGTCATGGATGCGAAATTCCTTTGTCTAGAAATATACACAACGGGACAAATCATTGCCGCCTTCGAAATTCTCAGAAAAATATTTCTCTTCACTTCCCTGAAGAAGGGGACACCCGGATTCAAACCGGAGACCTCTTCGATTTGCAGCCGAATGCTCTACCACTGAGCTATACACCCACGTCAGCGAACCTTTGCTTTGTGTTCCGTAGGATTGTATACGAAAATACTTTGTCTAGAAATATACAGAACGGGACAGATCATTCCCGCCTTCGAATTTCTCAAAAAAAATATTTCTCTTCACTTCCCTGAAGAAGGGAGCATCCGGGTTTCAACCGGGGACCTCTCGATCTGCAGTCGAATGCTGTACCCCCCTGGGCCCATGCCCCCCCGCGTCAGGGAAACCCTTTGTTTTGCGTTCCGTGGAACGGATAAAAAATTTTGTCTAGAAATATGTAGAAGGGGACAGATCACCCCCTTCGACCCCCCCCATATTATTGGCCCCTTTGTCCCCTGTGGGGGTTTAAAATTTTTTAAAAACCTTGATTATCTCAGGTTTGGCTTCCGGTTGTAAAGGTTAATATCGGCCAACTCTACTTGCCCGCTTTTTTCCCCCTGGCCCAGTTTTGCCTGCTAAAAGATTTTAGAAAAAAATTTAATTTGTTACGCCAAAGAATTATAACTTCTTACGTGCGTACATAAGTACCCCCCATTTTTTTTTATATTGAAAAGTTCATTTTTTTCAGGTTTTAAATTGGAAATTTGTTTTTTTTTTTAGGGATTAATAGAAGCGAAGACGCAGAGATTTTTACCGAAAATGTCTCATAAATGGCCAGAAGTCGATTGCTTTTCATTATTCTACCCAAAGCAATTGTGAACTGAATTAAAATTTAATTCATAATATACTTTATCGGCAGGCCATGATAATTTGATACAGTTTTTAAATGATTGGTAATAATTTTAAATTTGGGGGAACTTTTTGGTTTTGGGTTTTTTTCAAAAAAGAAAGGTTATTTTGAAAAAGTTTATTTAACAAGACATACTTTTTTATTTTCTTTTTAAAGTAATTGTAAAATAAGTATTCTATAATTTTATAAGTTACGAATGATAGGCCCACGTATAGTGTTAAGGTATTCGAGAATTAAAACATGTTAAGGTATCCGACTACGTTCGGAACCGTGATTTTATAAAGGTATAAATGGATCCCTTTTAAAATGATATTTAGTGTCATTTTTAGATTAGAATAAAACAAAAAATATTTTTAAAGGGAAACTTTTTGAAAAAAAAAATTGTTTTTAAAAATATTTTTGGCAAAATTAATTTAGAAAAACCTTTTTTCAAAATGTTTTTCCTTTTAAAAAAAAACTTCAAAATAATAATTTTGTGGTGGTGTGTGTGCGGCTTTTGGCGCGATTTTCCCCTCCAGAGAGCCCTGAACTTTTTTTTAAAAATTACATTATTTTCAGACCCACAACCAATTGAAATAATTATGGCTTTTTTTTTTTTCTTAAAATTTCCCCCCCATTTGTCGTAAAAAAAGGATAAACCCTTTTTTTAAGTTATATATTTAAAAAATTCGGTTGGGCCCCCAGTCCCAGAAGGCCCTGGCTATTAAAAACAAAATATTATTATAATAGAAGCCTTTTTCAAAAGGAGAATTTTTTGAAAATAGGTCATTCTATTTTCCCTTTTTTTTGGAAAAATAATGTCTTAAAAAATTTTTTTTATTGTAATAATATTTTTTAAACTTTTAATATACATTTTAATCTAAGTGACACTAAATATCATAAATTTTATCCATTTAAAACGTTTTTTGAAAAAATGGGGGTTTCCCGAACGTAATCGGATACCCAAATCTTGTTTATTGGGGGAAAAACTGGCAATAAGAAATAAGGAAGTATTGTTTCCTTTACAAAATGTTTTTTTTAGCTTTTGCCCCGAACAATAAATTTTTTTAACACATATTTTTTTTTTTTTTCTTGCTTGTCTTTTCCCCCAAGTCCTTTTTAAAAAATTTTTAAAATTGGCCCCCAATATAAAATGCTGAAAAAATAAAATCAAATTTCAAATTTTTTTTTTTTTTTTCCAAATTTTAAGGTTTTTTTGTTTAATTTTTAAAAGAATGGGGTTGAATTTGGAAAATTTTTCAGATATAAAAGAAATGAAAATTAATATGATATTATGGCTTCACTATCCTTTTTTTAAAAAGCAGTATTTTTTATCTACTTCCCATTTTTAAACCCAGTTGATTCCCTTTTTCTGGAAAAATCGTTTCGTATTTTTTTTCCTATATCGTAATGTTAAATGGGCTACGCCCCTTCCCTATTAAAAAAGAAAAAAAAAATTCTTTGGGAAAATTTTTAAACCCTTTTAAAAAAAACTATATTGTTAACAGAGGTATGAGCTGATATGAAATTTTCCCTGGGGAAATTTAGGCATTTTTTCTTTAAAATGTTTTTTCGGTTTAAATTCAAGCTCTCGTTTTTTTAAAAACAGCCTTAACAATAAAGTTTAGAAAATAAATTAAAATTTTTAAAAGTTTTTTTTTTTTATTTGGGTAAGAAATACAATTTTTTTTCAAATTTAAATGATGGGGAAAAAGGGAAAAAAATAACTTTTGGTAATAATATATATATATATATATATATATATATATATATATATATATATATATATATATATATATATATATATATATATATATATATATATATATATAACATAAAAATGAAGCAAATTCTTAAGAAAAACAAAAGCCTGAAAATAAATGAGAAAAACGTCAAAATACAAAATCTCAATGGGGAGTATAGCGATAAAAATGACACAGTTTTATATTTAGTATAAAATGTATAAGTTATCCAAGTGCAACCTCAGACTTAGAACCGTAAAGTGGGGTTAAACTCGTTTGATAAAACACAATATGATATAATACAGAATATAATACAAGATAGTGATGGTACCATATATATAAGGGAAATTTTGCCAAAATTTAAAAAAACATTTTTAAAAAATAAAATTAAAAAAAATATTTTTTTGGAAAATTTTTAAAATATACTATTTGGGTTTTTTTTGGCAAAAACTTAAGCATATTAACTTAAAATTTTCTGCTTTAATTCCTATAAATAACTATCTGCAAATCAGATAAAAGACATTTCTGTAAGATAAAAATACTTTGAAAGAATCTGGTAGCAAGGAGGATTAAATACATAACGGTTGACTACAAACTTCAGCTTTCTATTTTTATTCAATAATTAGTCTTCTGTATTTTTAGTACTTTTTCCATTTAAAAAAACACCAAAAAAATTAAGAAAAACCCCCACACTCTTTTGTGAACTGCACTTTTCCCCTTTGCCCCAATCTGCCGAGACAGAATTAATCGTCGATGGAAAAATATCTTTTTAAAAAGGGAGAACTTCAAACAATTCCGAAATGGTCTTTCTAAA
This sequence comes from Trichonephila inaurata madagascariensis, assembly GCA_019973955.1. NCBI lineage: Eukaryota > Metazoa > Arthropoda > Arachnida > Araneae > Nephilidae > Trichonephila > Trichonephila inaurata. Next base: position 17,731 of record BMAV01003536.1, read on the forward strand.
TTGTCTTAAGATTAAAACGTCGAAGATTATGCAAATTTTGTTTGGACTTGGTCGTTTTCAAAAGATCTTTTCAGAATTAACTCTAGCACCGACCGAAAGCTATTTACAGATTAAAACCTGAAAACTTAGGAGAAACCCAAACAAAATAATTCGAAGAATATATTTTCAGGAAACTGAGAAATATTCTAATTGAAAAGCTTTTAATAGAAGCAGCAGTTAGGGTAAAAATCATGTGGGGATTTTTTTGTTGGTGGTGGTGTCTAAATTAAATTCTAATGTGTTTTGAAAATGTTGGTTTGTGAAAAATTTTGATTTCTATGGAATGCTCTATTTTGTTCCCGAAGGAACAGATTCATGTGAAGTATTAGTCCATTAATAGTTTTGAGAGCATTATTTTATGCAAAAAGGGGGTTTTAAAAACATTTAAAATTTTAAAAAAAATTTTCTGAACTCAAAGTTTACCCTATTTTTTTAACGTTCACATACATTCTGAAGTTTTAATAATTCGATTAAGCTGTAAGATATTGCAATAGATTGTCTTGGAAAAAAGAGAATGATTTGAATTTTATTAATTGTTATATATAAATTTTGGGGCTTAAAATTTAAAGTTTTAGGGGTAGTCCTTTTGTCCTCTTTTTCTTAACTCAAAATTATGAAACCCGTTCTAATAGAACTTTTGTTGTTTCTAAAACATTAAGGAGCTGCAAATAGGTGTATAAAAACCAAGCCCTGTACATATGTAGTTTTTTTTTTTATTATAATATTTTATACTTTTTCGTTGTAAATGTACACTATGTTTAGGTTCAAGCAAATATTATTTAAGTTATTTTCTTTTATAAAAAGAAAATCATATTTATTAAGATAAAGGGAACTGCATTTTCTGATTTTTAAAGTGAACTTATATATTTGTACCAAAAACTCTTACATATTTGCATCAGAAAATGAATTTAGGCTCACTAAAAAATTAAAATCGCTTAAAAAATCATTTTAAAAAATTTTCAAAGTAAATAAAGTTATAAATAAGTAATAAATAATAAGTATAAAACTCTCAGAATAACAATGCACCTAATAATTTTAAAAAGAAAAAAACACTTCTTAAATTTCAATTAGTTTTATATACCCCAAGTACAACAAAATACATTTAACCGAAGTACACTTCTAATGTTCTATGTCTTAAAATGCAAGCAGTCCACCTTAAATACATTTTTGATGGCATTTTATTGTATTTTCGTTTCCTTATTTATGTTAACTGTGACTTTATTTTTCATTTGTCTCTACAAAAAAAAAATGTACGTATTATATCGAGTTATTTAAGCATACAAAACACTGAGATCAGCTAATTTTAAAGTGCTTTTACATCCTTGAAATAAGCTTTTTAAAGCATCATTGATATAACCTTTCTTTCTAAGTATGATTTTAATTAGAATTTATTTACTTCTATGCAACAGAATCGAATGTTCTAAATATTTCTCTCATATAAATGTTTATTTATTTACTTTACAAATGCCACTCACTACAATAGCATCTGTACCATTAGTGCACGTGTTCCTCAATATTCTCATACAAATGTGTAATCTGGAACTAAATAGAAACATTTTGGCTTTGTAGACGTAATTTATTGTTCCATATAAAAACAGTATTCTTAACCACTGTCCCAGATTATTTGATAGCCGCCATTTTTGAATTGTAATATACTGTAAGTAAAATTAAAATAAGATTCAACTAAATAAATGGTTATGGCATTTATTATTTATTCCTTTATTCTTTCTAATGGACTTTTTTTCTTTGTTCTACAATAAATATACTATTAGTTCGAGTTGTTTAATACCATAAAAATGAGATCAACTAATGAAACATGGCTTTTAGACGTTAAATAATTTTCCATATAACATTGATTCTAACACTGTGCCGCAGAAGTATGATTTTTTAAAATTTTAAATTTACTTCTAGAAAAATAAATAGAATTTCTAAATTTTCTGGTATTTTTAACATTTATTTATTTACTTTACTGCCAATACAATAGCATCTATACCATTAGTGTACGTGTTCCTCGATATTCTCATACAAATGTGTAATCTGGAACTAAATAGAAACATTTTGGCTTTGTAAACGTAATTTATTGTTGCATATAGAACAGTGATTCTCACCAACCACTGTGCCGCAGCACTTTTGTGTACTTCAAATTTTGAAAGTGTACCGCCATTTTTTTTAATTGTTATTATAGTGTGAGAAAAAATTAAAACATGGGAATTAAAAATAAACTAAGGGCTATTCGTGGATAGATGAAATGTAAAAAAAATTTGATTGGATTCGTAATCCATTTGCGTACGGATATATCTATATAAGAATAAACTTTGAAGAGGATGAAAAATTAATTTCACTCTGTAATAATCGAGATTTAATTTCAAAACATTCGGAAGAATCATTACTTTTAGATTAAAATTAGAGGCGATCATCTCATAATAGCCCAAAAAATATATTGTTACAATTTTCTACATCTTATTTGCGAGGATTCGAATTTTCAGCATTAATAAATATAGAAAGGGAAAAAAGATCTGGACTTTTAAATGTAGATTACGAAATGAGAGTGGCATTAGCATTTTTACGATCAAATATAAAAGAAATTATCAAAAATCATCAAGCTCAAATTTTATATTAAATGCATTCTTTTAATTAATTTGTAATTAATAAATAAACATATTTTCTGTTTTTGTCGTACATATTATTTTATTTAACGTTGAAAATTTATTATCATAAACCTATTTTACATGATGTATTACAGATAAGTCAAATTCTTTTAAACTTATTTTATTGTTAGTGTGCCGACACATTTTGAAATTGTTAAAAGTGTACCGCAACAAAAAAAAAAGGTTGAGAACCACTGATATAGAGTAATACATAATTATTAAACTGAAATGTGACATTTATCATGCTAAGATCCCTCATTCTTTTTCAGAGCCTGAAAAGTATCAGATGAGTCCCGAAGAATCCGAACCACACGATTGGCTGATGTTGCTGTGTATGGCATTCTCTGACGGAGACACGGCTTCCTGCTTCGATTGGAGAGAACTGTCTAGTCTACGACCATTTACTTGGGTTAGTACAATCTCAGTGCGTAATTATTGCATGAATTTTTATTAAAAAAAAAAACAAAGTTTGCAATAGGAAAAAGTGACAAATGTAAAAACTTAGCAAAATATAAACAATTCATTTGACACTGCTAAGGTGCAGTGCTGTTGAGGGCTCTGTTAAGGCGAAATCACTCCTGTGAAAGGCTGAGTTAGGCCGACTTTGAGATGCTCATAGGTGTAAGCCAGTGCTTCTCAAACTTTCAATTTTCGCGACCCAATATTCAATCATCATTTTCAATCGCCCCCGCTCCATACAATAACAATGTATTGAATTAAATAATACTATACTTTGACACTAAAGCTGCAAAACGACTTTAACCTCTTATGTGCCACCGGCGTATATAAACGTCTTGCTCAGCCAAAGCATTAATTTTCTGGGCGTATATATACGTCTTTCCGAAGTACGATTTTTTCCTGTTCTATGCTATCCATAAAATTATTTCGAAGACTTTTAAATGCAATAAAAGTTTTTAACAGTGTTTGTGAAGGTTTAACTTATTTCAGAGGATTATTTTTTTTTCTCATCCCCTTCTCCCTTCCTCCAAAAAGAAAACATCAAAATACGCGCATCTACGTGAAAAACGGTGGCATTGGGGAGCGAATCGCGTGACTTTTAATCGAAGGAAATCATTACAAAACGTACAAATTATCAAGATAATTGTTAATACAAGCCCATGGGGCCACTGGTAATGATCAAACTTGTTCTTAACTTAGTATTTTTAAATTAATAATAAAACACATTGTACTGTACTGATTCATTTAGAAATGTATATTATGAGTGTAAATGTGTATTTTATATTTTATTATATCAGAAAGTATTTTGTTTGTTTACTTTTAGTAAATATTTTAGTAAAATCTTCGGTAAAATGTTTTAAATAGTCTTTTGTTTTCAACTTTTCAATATGCTCGCACCCCCTCGTGGAGTTATCACGCCCCCCAAGGGGGGCGCGCCCCACAGTTTGAGAAACGCTGGTGTAAGCCTTGATAGGTCACTGTTGGTCTGAAAGGGTTCAAATGAATCTGGAAGTCGATCGGAGAAAGAGTCCGTTGGAATGTGCTGGAGCGTCGCAAAGTGTTGAAGCCTGTAGAAGTGTCTTCCTAGCGTCTGGGTGGCCGCGGTAGCCGAGTGGTATAGGTATCGGATCGTGGCTGGCTTTGTCACGAGTTCGATGTGGTGTAGTAGTTCGGAGAAGAGGATGCCAGCTCAGGTGTCGTCCACGTCTCTTGTCCATGGTTCAAAATTACGTGGTCCGTCACCAAAAACCCTCGTGCAGATGAACAGTGGGACGTTAATATTCACTCACTTACTCACTCCTAGCGTCTGTGAAGTTTTTAGCGTATCGAGAGTCTCTGGGTTTCCACTTTTGGTGTCTGCTTAAAGGAGGAAATGTCACGAACACAAAAGTGACGCTTGAGGCAGAATCATTTCTGTTTGGATGTAGCCGAGATTGCTATTCGGCTATTGGTTCTAGTCACCCCTCACGTGGTGGACTTTGAAGCTGGAGATTGGCGTGGGAACTGCATCGATTACCTCTTTGTCGTTTGGATAAAGGGAGGTCAAGGGCTGACTTGCCTTAGAACATAAGTTTTGGAGAATCCGATCTTGGATAATTTCCCACATGAAACTACATGACCGTTGAGACGTGACTAGTTCCCTAACAGTAAATGGGTTCTTTGGTGGAGACCACTGGAAGCCTATACATCCCTATATATACAGGTTATAGTGAACCACCTTTCGTAGTTTGGTGTATCATGAAACACCAAACAAGTATGCAAGATTGTAAGTCAGAAGCTAATCTGAGCTGAATAAACGAAATTTTAGATTTATGCAGGTTTCAAGGAGACATGGGCTCATTTAGTAGAGAATAACTAAAAATAGCGATAGTAATAGAGAGAATGTTATCTATTGATAAATGAAAGCACATTACTTTTGGTTTGAACTAAAATTTACTAGAAATTCCATTATGGGGATGATTTCGAAAATTTAAGCAGCGGTCAGTTGACAAGGGTGATATGTTAATGCTACCTCTCTCTTAATTTACGCATGTATCACAGGAAGATGTGAAGCATGTTTCCATTTAAGTGCCGCAGCCTCCCATGATACCATTTGATAGACTTTTACCGCCGTGTTCACCGTTAACTTGACCGGTGGTCAAAGGAAAAAAGCTAAGGGGTTTCGGCTAAGTTCGTTTCACCGTTGTAAGTTCGATCTCTGACTCCGGTTTAGGCTAGAAAATTTTGACCGTGCTCAAAGCTCGGTTAGATTGAATCATCCTTGCGCGGTAAGCGCAGTCACGGGGTCTATTTTAACCTATGAGGTTGCAAACTCGAACTCGAGTATCCCGAGTTGAAAAAAGTGTTAAAATGAAGTTTTAACCGCGGTGGTCTGTTTTCACTTAGCCTTGATTACTTAACTCCAGGATTTCATAACTCGGTTCAGTTAGCGATGAAAATGGCGGTTAGAGTATTCGAATGCACGACTAGACTTCAAATTCTACATAGTTCTCAACCCTGAACTTTTGGCTACGGTGAACAATGAACATTGAAGTTTTCTATTAGTAATTAATTGATAAAATTTTCTAAAATCAAATTATGCATTTTTAAATGCTTTTTACATGCCTTTTTATTTGCGAAACTGTAAAAATACTCGTTTTAATCTGTGGGTTTAATATGCTAGTTCTAAGATAGCATAAAATTGATTTTTGTATATCTTTTGATTTGTTGTATTTCTGTGCCTATATTTATGGAAATTCTGTGTTGGATTTGTAAATAAAACTTTTAAAGTAATATTTCTTTAAATATTCCTGGAAGTTTTCATCTTGTTGAGATGCAATTTAATTCATATTTCATATTTTTGCATCATTTTTGTTGCATATATGTTTAATAAATTACTCAAATACTGAAAAATATTCGAAAGTTTTCCTTGAATAAAAAAGGAGTAAAAAATGTGTGTTGAAACCTAATTCGACGAAATTCTTGTAATATAAAACTCTCTAGTAGCGCTAATAATCCGAAAAACATAGATTGCAAACTGGATTCTTAAAAAGAAATTACTCGTTATTAAGCCAGAATTTTTTTTGTAACAATGTTTTTACGTCGTAACTTAATTTGTTCTAAAATTTTATTTTTCATCCACTAGAATTATGCTGTGAGAATCTTCACTTCCAGCTTGGGATTTAAAATACTTTTTTTTTATAAATACCTTATAAGTTAGAACGTGTTTTAAGTATTCTCAAGTTTAAATATAATTAGCTTCTCAACGTTTTAGACTTGAAAAAAAAAGAGTAAGTGCAATTCTTTTACATCTAATGAGCTTAACTTCCCATGCAAAAACGTATCGCCTACGAGAATAACAATTTCTTTGCAGTTTAAAGAACCGAAGAAAGTAAAAAAGGAGAATAAAAGGTTATTTGTACTTTTTATGGCTGTTTCCTGTTAAATTAAATTACTTAATTAACTTCAGAGGATGGGTTTATAAGGCAATTTTGTGAAATGTGAAATGAACAAATTTGTGAATGATATTTCAAGATAAATGATATTCCACATTATGAAGGACTTTCTCAAAGTAAGCTTTGTCTTTTTTTCAAACAACAACTTTATTACAAAAAAATTGCCCCAGGGCATCGAATTTCCCCATCTTGCGCTTATCCGACTTCCCATCGCATGATGACATTTGCCGCAGCGTGAATCAGTTGAAATTTCTTCTTTCCAAGTACTGCAGCCGGTTCCCCAAACGTTTTATCGTTAGACCTTGTGGATCAATTCAATGCGATGTTCTCCCATCGGTCCCAACTCCCAAGTCTTTCAACCACTTTTCTACATTATCCATCCGCCTCGTTCTCGGTCTTTCTCTTTTCCTTTTCTCTCTGGAGCTTAGAAAGTTATTTTCTTAACAGAATTTCCATCGTTATATCGAAAGACAAGTCCCAGTCACCTTATTTGGGAAGCCTTGATCACTTTGACTATGTTGGGTTCTTTGAATTTCGATTAAAATTCAAGGTTGTATCGTATTCTCTAGATCGGCACCCCAAAAGTTTTTCTTAGGATTTTTTTATCGAAAATCATCAATTTCTCTTCATCTTCTTTCTTAATTATACAGCATTCGCTGCCATATAAAACAATTTGTCTTACTAGAGTCTTGAAAAAATGTATTTTTGTTTTGCTACTTATGTATTTATCTTTAAACTGGTTTCGTTATCCGGGATAACATCTTTTAACCATCTTGATTGTATTTTTTTTTTATTTCAACTCTTACGTCACTACTGTTATTTACAATTGCGCCTAAGTATTTAAATTGAGTCACTTGTTCAAATTCCTATTCAGTAAAGTTCAGCGTCTGTAGATTTGAGATTTTGTTTGTTAATTGGAAGATACCACTCCGAAAATGCCTGGTTTGGGTGTAGTTTTGACCGCCTAACACCTCAAAATTGTTTTGGAAACTACACGTCAAAAGTGCTTTTTTTCAATGAAGGGAGCAAGTGAAAGTCCAATGGGGAAATGTTATTTTCATTTGTGGATGTGGAGGAATGGTCATTTTGACCTTCATCCTCCACAGTCTGCCTTCCTTCTCTGAACATGCAACATCAGTGACCAATCATTTGACGAGATATGACCTCTTCACCATACTTGGTCTGAAGAAGCCCATGAATGACCGATACTTATGTGTCAATTCACACCGGACTACAGCACGCATTTCCATTGACAACCATGTTGTCATCATATGTTGGTCTGCTATCGTGATTTGTACTCGAATAACCTCGGACACGCCTCAGTCTGGTTTTGTCTAGTGATCAGTTAGTATTGCTTTGACTGTTGAAAGAATAATTGCTTGAGAATAATCTTTTATATACGTGTATTTTAGACACCGATACTTGTGTCTGAGTGCTGTTGAAGGTGTGAATACCTTCTGAGGTTTATTCTGCGAATATTACTACTGAATCCTGTATTTTAAGGATTGGATTTTCGACAATAAATTCTCATCGCTCTTAAAGAGCTGTCTTGCTCTTAGGGAATGATTGGCATAAAGTCCTCGAACCCCGATCAACGTAACAATATATGGATTATGTGTGATTTAAAATTATTTTTCAAACGATGTATCAGAGCGCAAAATATATGTCTATTTTTACATTTTGATTTTTTTTTATTTGACCAGTATATTTTTATCATTTGTTTGATCAATTAACATAGTTTCTGCCGTTCAAAATTATTAGATATAAATTGTCCTCTTCGTCTTCTATAAATACTCTTCCACTGACTTTTACTGACCCACTCTTTTTTTTTTTACTATACTATTCATATAGCTGAATAATTGCTATTCACCCCCATTGAGTTTTGTATCTAAAACACATTTTATAATTTTGCGAAGCTTTTGATTAAATAGCACTTTTAAATTAAATATTTGAAAAAGAAGCTCTGAATGATTTTTACTACATTTAATCATAATTTATAAAAATGTCTGTTACAATGAATTTATCTTCTATTGTTTTCAAATATTTTGAAATGAGCTTACACGTATGCTTGAATTGCCCTTTAAATTTTTTCTAAAGATATTTTCAAACATTTTTAGTTTGCTTTTTTTTTTTTTTTTCTGATAATGAAATATATTGCTGCTGAAAATCTATAATGTACATTGGCCTATATATGAATAATCTAATGTTGTTTTAGAAAAATACCATTTTTGTAACGTTTCTTAAAATTTATTTATATAATCGTGAAAGCTCTTGGAACAATTCCTTTTTGTATTTGTAACAAATTGGACATTTTTTTTACATTAAATGCTTTCGAATAAAAATAACAGATTAAGATTCGATTTACCTTGCCTTTGTTTTTGAATCATTTTATTGACTCAAATTCTATGCTTCAGGTATTCGTTACGTTCTATTTCTTTCAATTGATCCATCTTTTTAAACTTATTCATAAACATTTTTTTTTTTAAAAAAGACATCTACTTAACTATTTTTTTTTGCAATAACATTTTTTTCATTCTTTTTTTTTTTTTTTTTTTCAAAAAACTATAAAAAAAAAA
>BMAV01003537.1:0-40553 GCA_019973955.1 Trichonephila inaurata madagascariensis
ATAGTTTTCAAAAATCACCAAAAAAAAAAAAAAAAAGAGAGAGAGAGAGAAAGAAACCATGTCCATTCGTTTAATTCGAGTAAAATTGTAAGATTTGGAAAGTAATAATAATAATTATATATATATATATATATATATATATATTATATATATATATATATATATATATATATATATATTTATATATATATAAATTATTAGTTCAGAAAAGAATTTCATTTTAGTTATTTTTTATTAAATAATACAATTTATAAAAAAGTATTACAATAAACCCAGGGGTAGCTCCCAAAAATACGGGCCTCCGTTTTCTCCACATGTGAAAAAAAATTCCAAAATTATTAAGGAGCTTCAGAAAAAGGGGCCCCGAGAAAGTTTGATACCATGCCCACCCAGGACTAGCTACGCCGATGACACAATCACAATATTAATTGGCAAAATAGAAAGCTATTTTCCTTTCTCTATATAGGGTGTTTTTATATTACTATTATATGTTTGTTACTATTTATTCATTCATAAATCACATTTTTCAGAAATTAGGTCATCCCAGATAGGATTCAAACCCACGACCTATGGATTAGAAGGCAACCCACCCGAGCTAAAAGGGACACAACGAGCGTTTTTCCCTTTTATATATGGTGTTAGACTATTTTTTTTGTTACTATTTATTCTTTAAATTTAAATAAATTAATGAATTAATATTTAAAAATTATCAACTTTAAATGTCATCCACTACAAGTTTAAAAATGTATTTAAATCTTTAAAAAAATGTATTTTATTAACGATTGAAAATTTGAACAATTTATATAAAATATATATATATAGGAAAATAGCCTTTTTTTTCCCATACCAAAACCAAAACGGACTAAATAAATATGTATGGGGGAGAAACAATAGTAGGAAATTTTTAAAAAAACAAAAATTTCAAAAAAGTAAAAAAAAAAATAAAGTCTAAAAATATATGGGTATCCGACACGTTCAAACCCTGTTTTTTAAAAAAGAAAAATTTTTAATATTTATGTTTAAAAAAAGAAAAATTTTTTTAAGGACATTGGGAAAAAAAAATTAAAAAAATTTTTTGCAAAAAATTAATTAAAATAACCTTTTTTCCAAATGTTCTTTTTAAAAATGCTTCTATTATAATAATATTTGCCCTGTATATAGCTCGACCTTTGCAGAGGTCAACTATGATTTTTGAAAAAACTAATTATTTTCGAGTTACGCCTTTTTGAAATCATTATTGGGTATTTTTTTTTAAAAATTTCCCCTTCTGTTTTAAAAAACATGGATAAATCGATTTCCAAGTTATGTTTGAAAAATTTATTGAGCCTCGTACAGAGATCTACGAATACGGAAAAATATTGTAAAAACAAAGTTTTTTGGAAACATTTGGAAAAGGTTTTCATTAATTTTTCCAAAATTTTTATTTAAAAAAAAAGTCCTTAAAAAATTTTATACATTTTTTAATCTAAGTGATCTAAATCAAAATATTTTCCATTTTCACGCTTTTTAAATCAGGTTGAAGAGTGGATACCTTAATCTCAAAATTCATGTAAAAAAACATTTTTTAAATTTAAACTAAAAAAACCGTGGGGTAACGAAGTTTGGGGCCCCCACGGGGTTTGGGGGCCCCCGGGGAAAACAAATGATTGCAAAACCAACGTAAGTGGCGTTAATCAGGCTTTGGGGCCCCCCAGCCTGAGCCCCTTCCCCCTCCCCCCAATTTGGGTTACGTTACCCTACTGAATTAAACACATGTGTTTACTAAACGAACAAATTGTTGTTATGGGGAGAAGAGACGATCATATAGTATTTTTTTCGATCTCCTCTTCAATGCTATTTTTTGTCACTCTCTTGATTTAAAATTTTCCCTTTGATCCGGAAACAAAATTAACCTCGAAAAAATTATTGTCTTCCCGTCCTAAAAAAGTCACTTGGGGGGTTTTTTTGAATGAAAGTTTTTGCAATCAACAAAGTGAACCTACTTCATTATTTAGAGAAATTATACGCTTTGTGTTATAGTTATGTGTATAAAAATATTTTACCATCATACTTTCAATTTAATATCTAATTACTACAATAATTACTAATGAAATTTCGTTATTTATTAGGTAATTTTTTTTTAACATCTAAATAAATGGAATGCATAATTTTTTTGATTTACTTAGTGAATATGAGCACGTATTATTGTTTTTATATTTTCGGCTTGTTTACTTTTGTTCTTGTTTTGTTCAAATTTTTATTTGTTTTTACATGAAGTCTTTTAAAAGAGAATATCCTCGATTCCTATGCAGTCTTTTTTTTCAGGTTTAGGAGGGTACAGATAGTTATTATATATATACTCAATTTAAATTTAATAAATTCTAAGAAGTGCTAGAAAGTTCAAAAGTTTCTACAACTCTGAAATAAAAGTTTTTTATCTTGGAAACAGACCAAGTACTAAAAATTAGTTTTAAGAACTCCAACAAATCGAATTTATTCTGTTCACTTAGATATATATAACTGTACAACCTTGAGAATTCTCGGTGTCAAATACCTATACCAGGGATGGTGAACCATGACACGCGGCACAATATTTTGGGCAAGCTACCGATCAACTACGATTGATTCTTCAATCAAAGAATTTTTAGTAATATTTTCTCAGTTTAAAAAGTTATCATAAACGCTTGAGTTTATTATGTACCCTGATGTGACATCACTTGATAAATTTGAACTCCCACCCTGCTAAACCAAGAATTTGAAATGCAACTTATTGATTTTTGTCAGCAATATGGATTCAAAATTTTATTGAAAAAGGAAAAGTTAGAATTGATTGAAACAGAAGATTAATCATGCAAATATAAGTAAAAATGCCAGTAACGAAATTTTGGAAACATTAAATTCTATTCCAGATACGTTTAACTGTTCGAAGAAGCAGGCTCATGCTATTTTATTCATATTTTTATCGACCTATGCCTACGAATCATTATTTTCAGAGATGAATAACATTAAAGACTCGCTTAGAAACCATTTGGAAGATGACTATAATTCAGCATGCATTCTGCTAAAAAAGTAACATCTTACCCAATCTTAATACAATTTATTTGTCATCTAATCTGCAAAAGCAGAAATCACACAAATTTAACTGTGTATAATTTGAATTACACGTTTAATAAAACATTTACTACTATAAAATACAAAATGTATTTTTCTGTAGTAAATAAATAGTTTTGTGTTGTTAGTATTGGTTTTATTATTTTTCCAATAATCACAAGTCAAAATTATTTGACTGCACGTGTATACCTCATTTAGCATTTCTTTAGAAAATATGGCACGTTGATCCATAAAGGCTCGCCACCCCTGGCCTATGCAATGTTTACATACTTCGACTATTTTTACTTTTAATTGTTTCCAAACTTCGACAAAAAAAAATCCAAATATTGGGTAATATTTCAAGTAAATCTTTGTTTACTCATTTATTTATTGATTACTCCTACACCCTAGCTGAACTGTGATTATTCTATATAAATTTAAAAATTGATATATCTTTAAATTGAAGAACAGAAGTTCTCGTTTTTGATTATAGTTCAATGAGAAAAGTAACAACCAAATTCGCAACTTATAGCAATATATGTTAGAAAATTGTGTAAAAATTAGTAAAATGCTAGGAAAAAAGTATTAATCTTAGAAATTTATAATTAAAAGTTCTTTATAATGAATGTGAGAAACATAATTAAAAATTAGTTTTTTCTCGAATGAATGAAAATGAAGTATATATATATATATTGCACTATCATCTTTCATCAATTCGCCAAATACTCTTCTTATACATTCAAATTATCAAAGTTTTAATTTTTCTTCCTCCACCCCTCCCTTTCTTATCTTCCATATTATAAGAGCTGTTTACTTTAAAGAAAAACATTTGTAATTATAGAATACAAATAGGGGCGAAATGTATGTAAATATTGCTACTCGCTCGATAAATGCTCATATGAGGTTAATTAATTCAGCACGGGTACACGAAACCAAAATTTCATTATAAAAGGCAGAATATTATCCAGCGCATTTGCCTAGTTTTCTTCTGTTAAATTTATTTTCGATACTTCTTTGAATTGGGGTTCCCAGACTTTGAAAGTACTTTCCACCGTGTCTCACAAGCACTCAAAAGGATTGGTGCCTTGCAAATGATTTGACTCTATGGATGCAAGTTAAATTCCGATTGATGTTTCTCAAACCAATATAAAAGAAGTCGCTCACATAACAAAATCTAAAAGAAAGAAGAAAAAAATTCATTTCTTGATAGTAAAATTAAAAATTGTGTGTGTGTGTGGCCTTCTTTCCGAAAACAGATGTAATAATGAAATTTTTTCATTTGCTCATTTTTTTCCTGAAATTGGCTTGTTGTATAGTCACATTCCCTTCACGTTAAACTTGAAGGAGGAGAGAGATTTAATGTTTACTGAGCATTTTCGGGCAGCCTGTTTCTACTTGATTAAAGATCTGTGCTAACTACAATAAGAAATTATCATAATTTCGGATCATAGCTGGATTAAATTAAATCAATATCTGAACTGTCACCTTTACTCAGAGCTGGCTTTAGCAGTTTTGCCGCCTCGTACAAAAATGGAAAATACCACCCCTCTCTCTGAAACAAAATAAAAATGTATATATAATTTTTAAAAAAAAGATAAATTGTTCTCACAGATACACACCGAAAAAACTTAAGTAATTCTTGTGAACAAAAAGGCAGCTAATAATATATATATTTATAAAGTCAAGTACAAAATAATTTGAAGTTAAGAAATTAAGGATATAATTACCTATTATTATTTCAAACGAGTAAAATGTAAGAGAAAGAATCGTCTGTTTCAGCATGCCAATTTCTTCTAAAAGAGTCTACTGATGGTGGGGATCACAAACGTTTATTTTAACTTATTAGTTACTCCACTCACGACTAAAATAAAACATCTGTGACTCTATATATCTAAAAAACTCTTACTGCCCCTGTCTCCTTTTGGATAGCTGACACCGGACGTTGAATGAGTGAAGGGAATGTCCGTTGTGGTCGTACTCCGGGATGGGGAGAAAGTTACTAATCAAAAATGTGCAAACTTATTAAATTTCATGGTAGAACATGTACTTTTTCGCCTCGAACTCTTAGGTTTTAACATAAAAGAAAGCTGACATTAAACATACAGAGTAAAAAATAAGGAAGTAAGATACTTTAAATGAAATACCATATTCACACCCAATAACATTTCAGAAAATATATCTAATTTTTAGCTACAAAAAAAATCATCTTTCAAATTCAGTCTAAATGCCGCCCTTAGAATTTTCCGCCCAGGACAGGGGTCCGGTTTGTCCGGCCTTAGAGCCTTACTCTCCACATTCATGACAAACTGTGAGAATTTTGGCTGGAAACAAATTCCTTGTGTATTAGCTCCTCTGATAATATGTCTTACGTGGAATCACAAGAATTGAACACGTAATTCAACTGAACATGATTTTTCTTGACAAATCTAATTTCTTGTGGTATTGAGTGCTTCGATTTTGGTCCAGCGTTAACGTCCTCTAATTACAGCCAATACGTATCATAATTTTGAACCCCCGTCAGATGTCGAGGTCGATAAACAGAGTTCGCACCTGTTCTCAACATTTACTCCACGCCAAAGTGAGAACTTTGTTTGACATTTAAAGTGAATCAGAACCTATTGCATGATCTTCAGAGAGAAATGTAACTATTGTCTTGAAAATAATCTGTTGATGATTTTCTGATGTGTTGATGTTAAATTTAGAGGGAGTTAAATTATGTTTAAGAGGGAGCATTAAAATTTTTGAAGAACCAAACTAAAAGATGGATTAGGTGGGAAAAGTTCATTAAATATATTAGTATGAAGTGTTTTAAAAGTTTCTCTAATGAATGTAAATAAAATGTAATGAAACAAAGATCAGTCTTCCTTAGAGAAGTCTTCAAAGATCGAAGAGAGAAGGCATTTAAGATGAAGTATTACTTAAATGAAAAAAGTAGAACAGTTTTGATAAAAACAATGTAGCACAACTACTATAAAAATGTCAAAAAAATATGATAATAATATATATCAACTTTTAGAGATTTCTTTTTTTACAGAAAATTTCTTGCTCTACATCCTTTGTTGGCAATCAATCAATCAGTAAAATAGTAAACAAACAAGTGTGATCATCAAACTAGAGTTCTTTTTTGTTTTGCGTCCCTCTTAATTTGCATTAAAATTGTTTTTTTTTTTTCACTTTATAAAACCGAAAATTTTTCCGAATATAATTCTGCAAATGTATTAGAATATATTTTTGTGGTATTTTTTTTTTTGACTAAAGGCGATCAGAATGAAATTACTTAATACTGTAAGACGAGTTTTACTTTTACATCATAAGCAAATACAAGCAAAATTTTTTAGTAGTGCTGCTGATTTTAATACAGTAAATAATTCACAATGTGAACAAGAATACGGACATACGCCTGTAATGCCGGCTGAAATTATAAAGGCTTTAAATCCACAAGACAATCAGGCTAGTTTGTTTTTTCTTTGTGATATCTGTTTAATATTATTACTCAAAAGGTACTAGGGTATGACTAAATTATGTATTTATGGTTTAATGTTGAATATGTCATGTTCAATATGTCAAAAACTGGTCAATGGATGTAAATAACTATAGTAATAATTGGTAATGTGTTGCTTTTATAAATATATCTAAAGTATCAGATTGTGTGAATTGTGCAATCTTAAAAAGATATTTTTTTTAAAAAAAAATATTTTGTTACAAAGAAATTTTCCTTAAATTTATGAATGAAAGTTTGTCATTTATGTTACATTTATACAAGTAGCTTCATAATAGTAACACTTTGCAAGACTTGTGGGAAAAGTATAAGGCTGTTTATTACATTAAGTAAATTAAATGGGTTTTTTTTAATTGAGTTATGAGTTAGCAAACAGTAGTGGCAATTTAGTAAAAAGGGTTTATTTACTTTCATTTTTAGAGAATCTACTCACTTTGAATAATGTAGATCTACAGAAAAGACTTTGTCCTCTCTCTCTTGTCTATAGAAATATGTGCCAGTGAACATCTTTTAAATTAGACTTTTGAGAAAATCAAGAAGCAATAATTTGGTACAGATTTTATTATTATTTTTTATGCATAAAAAGGATTAATAAAACTATGGAAAAAACAGAAATTTATCCAAGACAATTGAAATTAGTCCACCTCAATGGACTCAAAATTTGAGATCACATATATTTGTTTAAATGCACAGAAAATAACTGATCTCTTAAATCCACATTAACTCAGTTGAATGCATTAAAAGATTAAATGAGAAATAAGGTACTTATTTACTATTGCAACAGTGCCAACATTCTAGATAACTTGCCAAGTTGGAAAACTTGATTTTGCATGTTTTATACATGCTGAATTTGAAACCATGGGCTTCGTTTCATATAATGTTGTCAATACAGTTGTGATAATATGTATGTTACCAGAAATAATTATTCCCTATGATGAAAGTGGAGCATTATAAAATGTTTGACTCTGGATTTCCTTTATAATAATTTGCTAAAGTATGTGTGTTATATGATATTGGGCATTTATGATTAATTTAGTTTTATATTTCCATGAATGTTTTTTAAGAATTACAACATTCAACTTGTTTTGCTTATCTTCTGGTGTATGTGTTGTTAAATGTACCTAATCAGGCTATATAAGCTCTAATACAAAATGTCAGATCATCTGCTGAGACTCAAACACAAGAGATAATTTTAAATTTCATTGTTGGAGGGTGGCAATATTTTTCAAGAAATTGTTGCATTTAATGTGCGTTGTTCTAAACCAGTCATAGCAGAATTGACATCTAACAGAAGCATGCAGCAGTTATTACTCTGCTTTAAAAAAGAGAAGATCCAGTCAGAGTTTTAAGGCTTTCAAACATTAAGACATCAAAAGGTGAATTAAGGGAATTTATTGAACAATTAAGGGGTTTTCAGCAACAAACAGCATATTGCAGACCATATTAAATCAGTTGTATATGCTTGGTGAGAACACCAACTCTCGTCAAAGTAGTCAGGGAGATAATTCATTGAAATCCTTGACACATAGAAGACTCTTCTGACTAAACAAATAACATGTTTTCATTTTTTTTCCTGTTGAAGGAAACCCATTTATTTAAATAATTTTTTTAAAACTTGTTTTGATATGTCTGATTCATTTTAGCCATATCAAACAAAGTGTCATAGGATACTTTCTGTGGTAATGTATTATGCATGAATTTTACTTTAATTTTTATTAAACTTTATAAGTATCAATGGTACTTTTCACTTTGAACACCAAACTCTAAATACAGAAAAAGCTGATTAAATTCAGAGAATTATGACAATTGGAAATCACATTATACATTCTTCATCTCCAATATCACAGTTGTAAAAATAAAAGTAAAGCAAAATTTTCTTTGAATATAGGTCAATTATGTTAAATTAAAATAAGTCATAAAAAGAGAATATTTTTTTCAAATTTGTGCTATATCATAAATGTGTAGAAACTTAATTGGATGTACATATCTATATATATATACTGAATAAAATTTCTAAAAAATTGAAATGTATTATTTTATATCAAATTACTTTGTATGTTTTTCTGTTAGCCATTGTAATTTAGATTGCAAATATTATCACTTAATATGTTAAAAATACTTTGTATTTTTAAATTTCAGATATTTATTGACATGACTTTTGGGGCAGGGGGCCATTCTCGGCAGTTATTGAAGGCTGCATCCATTAAACTTTACTGTTTAGACAGAGATCCTTATGCTTATGAAAAAGCAATAAAATTAGCTGATGAATATGGGTAAGGAAAACATATTTTTCCTTTGTACTTACATACTATCACAACAATGACAAAGTTCAAAATAACTCACCAATTTTGCAACCTAGATTTTGCATGTGCCATATGGGCTGAATTGACAAACATGGGCTTTGTTTCATGCAATGTCGCTGATGCATTTGTATACTACATAAATACCTTTTCCTCTCAAAATTTTGTGCAAATTGACTTGTTACTTCATGTTTATTTGTTTTATTTGATACCTTCCTTATATTATTTGTTTAATTTGGCGATGTTGTAAGCAATTAAAAGAATTAAAAGATGTTTTAAAAATCTTAATTATGTATTAGTTTTTTTCAATAATTTCATTACAAATATTTTAGTTGAGTATCAGCTTCCAATGTGATTTTTAATCCAAAAACTACACCCTATTATTTTATATATTTAGAAATGATATTAAAGAAATGATAATAAAATTTTGCATAATCTTTACATTTCTAATTTGTTGTTTTATCTCAAAAAGCTTTTGCAATATTTATAATAATAATTTTATAGTTCAGCATTTTGTAGAAGTTTAGAAATAAATTATTTTTATTTTATTTTAAAAGATAAATGTGACTTTACCCCATTATTATGTATTATCACTTGAAAGGAAAACTTATCCAGAATATAAATTTCATATTATAATATGAATACTGTTAAAGTGTATGATTCAGTCATTTCATAGAATAACTCTAGATATTTCATGAAATAACTTGACAAATCAGTTAAAGTATACAATAGATGAAAAATTTCATACTTTACCTAGTTATTCTATGAAATAACTACTTATTTTATAAAATAACTAATGATATACCGTTTAAGAGAGAGAGTGAAAAAAATAAACAATTTCAAAGTTATTTTATAAATTAATTTACCATAAGTAGCTAAAGCCTCTCAAAAAATACACTTTACCCCTATTGCAGATGATTAATTGATAATAACACGGAGAAGCAAATTATATAACTTCTTATTGATCATATTGCTAACATTAGTCAAACAGAAAGAAGAAAAAATAATGTTTTTCATCTGTTGTTGACACATTTAACTTTTCTACTCCTTGAACTTCAAGGATATCATAATGCTGGAGTAACCAATAGTCATGTGGTGCTTTTTTTGTGCTGTTTTAGCACTCTCTACTTCTGCTATCAGTTAAAAAATTTTAACAAGTGCAACATTTTTTTCCTTTGTTCCAAGCTTATTTAATAAAGATTCAAATCTCTTTTGTGTTAAAACATTATTTATGAGATAGTCTCCCATTTCTGCAGAAGTCATTGCTTGAAAACAGGTTGCAAAAATATTTGTTAATAATCCTAAATGTAAAATGCTAACATAGATGCACCGCCTAAGTTTTATGTTTAAAAGCAACAAAATGAATAGTACACACACACACATCAAGCAGCTATAAGCGATTCAAAACTGATTAAAAGCAATTAGAATAGCAGTTAGAATCAATTCAAAGAATTTTTGAGTATTGTATTTATACTTTAATGATCAAGTAATCATTATTCTATAGAATACTTAGTAAAATTGTGGAATTCAATAATTTTATATACTTTACTGACTTGTGTCCAGTTATTTCATGAAATACCTAGTTACTCTATAAAATGATGGATTCCACATTTTAATGGTATCATATATAATTATATAAATTAGGTTTATTTGTGTTTTATATTTAATTTAAATTGTATATTATTCTTTGGTAAAATGTTATGTTCTGTGTAGTTAAAATAAATATATTTCTGAGATTAAGCTTAACTAAAATGAACATACTAGTGATATGAAGATTACTTGGGATAGTGGAATTTTCAAAAACTAGTTTTATAATTATCTATTTTAATCTAACCAAAATGGTACCATTTCATTTAATGAAAACCATTTATAAACTTTTTTAAAACTCTTTATTTGTAGCAAGAAGGTAACTCCTTTGCTCGGAAAATTTAGTGAAATGCAGTCACTTCTTACTAAGCATGGTGTAAAACCAAACAGTGTTGATGGAATATTAATTGATGTTGGATGTTCATCTATGCAAATGGATTCATCAGAAAGAGGTTTTTCTCTCAGTAAAAATGGTCCTTTAGATATGAGAATGGATGGCAAAAGGTATTTTACATCAAAACAATTTGATTTTTCTTTAAATCTAAGGAATAAACAATACAGTGCAATCTCTTGAATATTAGAATTTATTAATGCCTGCTTAAAGTTAGTGCAATTCCATCCAAACTTAATCAATCATAAATATTGCATCATTTGGTGACATTTATTTATGGAAAAACTTGACAGTATTTGTATACACATGTACCAATTTCTAATAATAATTATTTTTTACATTTAGTTGTTTCTGATATTATTTTAATATGATTTAATTGTTGATACTTTATGGTAAAAAGAAATAATAATTAATTACCCATAGTTAAAACATAAATGTTCTATCAGCATTTTTAAATTACTATATTCTTTGTTTAACCCTTTAACAGCCGTCAGCATATATACATGTCTCGCTTAACCAGTGCGTTGAATACCCCAGAAGTATATACATGTCTTTCCAAAACATGATTCCTTTTTTGCCTGCTATTTGTAAAACTATTCCTAAAGCTTTGGAATGTCACAAAATGACCTTGGCAGTGTTTGCAAAGGATTTACTTATTTCAGAGAAAAATTTAAAACAAATGTTCTATCAGCATTTTTAAATTATTATTCTTTGTTTCACCCTTTAACAGCCACCAGCATTTATACATGTCTCGCTTAACCAGTGCGTTGATTGCCCCAGATGTATATACATGTCTTTTTTAAAATATGATTCTTTTCTTTTGCCCGTATTAGTAAACTATTCCAAAAGCTTTGATGTAACAAAATGACCCTTTGGGGTGTTTGCAAAGGATTTATTTATTTCAGAGAAAATTTGCTTACTTCTGCCTTCTTCCCCCAATAGATTGTATACTTGTGCCTTTGTGAAGAGTAGTGGCACTTTGGAGCAAATCGTGTAACTTTTATTTGGCACTCAAGGGATTAATGTAGTTATATGTAAAATAAAATAAGATGTGTCCATGCTATACTTGGTAACTTTTGGGTTGGTGTGGCAGCCTTTTTTTCTTTTTGGTAAACCTTATTTTATTAAATAATTTTGGGGACTTTTAAGATGATTTGACCATCTAATTATAAAATCATCGGTTTGTATCCTGTGCTTCATTTTAGCCATTTATACTTATAAATTTTTCTTTATCTAATGGAAAATTGGAGTATAAGTAAAGTGAGTACCATTAGTTTATTAAGTGCAATGTTAATTTTTTTGTACTTACTAATATAGAACTTTTAAATTGCATTCTTTTTGCTACTATAGCCGTAATTTTAATTTTTATACTTCTCATGCTATAAAAGAGGCATATAAATTTTTTATTAAAATAATAATTTTTTTTTATTTGTTTTATTAAAATATTAAATTTTGGTTATTTTATACTAATTTATTGTTTGTGGATTTAATTGAAATCAATGTTTTTAATTTTTAATTAATAATAATTATTCTTTTAATTTTTTAAGAAACGCCTTATACTTTTTCAGATATCCTGATCAGCCTACAGCTGCTGATGTCTTAAATACTCTAGATGTACCAAGTTTAGTAAAGATTTTCAAAGCTTATGGTGAAGAGAAACGTGCTTTGAAAATTGCACAAGCTTTGTTTGATGCCAGATATATGTTAAGAACAATTAATACAACACATGAGCTGGCAGATCTTGTGCAAAGTACGTTAGGCAGGTATGAGTATTACTTTATTTAATCTGATAAATAATATTAATTTTTTAATTCATTCAATTTGGTAATATTCATTTAAAAATTTTGTTTTTAATTGTTTTTGAAAGGGCGGGGCTAAAAATTTCGTAGTTTAAATTATTTCATCTGCTTGGGATTAGGATTTTTTTACATTTGATTGCAGAAACCCTATTAATATTTTGATCCGCTTTACAAATGTTTTTTGAAGAAAAGCCTAGTTATATTTTAGAAAAAAAGAAATTTGTTATATTTTTAAATTTTTTTTTGAACTAAAAATCCTTTATTTTTTATTCTAATAGATCAGTTTTTCTTATAATACCCCAAAAAAATTTTTGAAGGGTCCCCCAATTAACTAGAATATATAAAAAAATTTTTTTCACTTATTTAAAGATAATCAAATCAATGTTTTGTTTATTCTACATCTACTTGTAAAAGTTTTATAAAAAAGCTCTTGTACTTTTAATCATAAGTTATCTTTGCCATCAATATTTTTACTATGTATATTTTTTATTTCTATGCAATTGTGTCATCACTAAAGAAAAATTTCACTTATTTTTCTTTGCTACTATCTCTTTTAATGCAGCGAACAAAGATTTGATAAGTTGAAAAGAACATCTCATGTTGCAACCAAAGTTTTCCAAGCTTTGAGAATATTTGAATAATGAACTGAATGAATTGAATTATGGAATGGAAATGGCACATATGTTTCTCAAACCTGGTGGAAAAATTGCAGTGTTGACATTTCATTCTTTAGAAGATCGTATAGTAAAGAGACATATATTAGGAATAGATATGGATGAACCAGTTAGTCAAAGTGTAAGGCAAAAATTTAAAAATGCTTCTAAATTCCATTCTAAGCAGGAAATAAGTAACATATATTCTAAAAAATGGAATCCTTTACATAAAAATGTTATTACTCCTTCTGCTGAAGAGGTTGAATCAAATCCTAGAAGTCGATCTGCTAAATTAAGAGTTGCAGAAAAAAAGTTGAAGAGTCAGTGTGAAAATTTCATATAATTTTTTTAACTTATAAATAAAATATTTATTTCAACTATTATTTTTTGGGGTTTTTTTCTTATTATTTTTTTTTCCTGAAAGAGTACTTTTGTCATTAAATTATTAGAAAATATCATTAACAATACAATCAACATAAAATTTTAAATATTTTTTATATTTTTTAATATTTGTGTAAATTCCAGATTTTTTTTTTTTGTCCAGACGGTCGCCACTATAACCAATATGCCTTTAAATTTTGAACCATAATCAGTGGATGAGGTTAAGGCTAGATGCTGATTTGCCACCCCTTCTACACCATGCTGATGTGAGGAACTTTTCAGTATGACATATCTTTAGTGATATTGGAACACTTTGCTTTAACTGAAACATCACCAATACATAAAATGTACTTCAATCTTTTCATAGCTTGTCTTTTTATCAATCAATTTTAACTCCATATGTGAAAACCCCACCAAAGTGAATTTTGTACTATAAGGATATGGTAAAATCTATTTTTTTTTTTAAAAAGGAGAGGGAATTTATAAGGGAAATTTTTGGGGGGTCGGGCTTTTTTAAAAAAATAGTACTCTTTTAGGTGTTCACCCCATGTAATTCCTAATACAATTGGGAAACGTTTTAAATTCATGCAGCTTTTTTACAATAAATTTTACCCCCAAGATTCGAGTTTTTATTGGTAAATCCTTTTTCTTTTTTTAAGCTCTTAGTTTCAAATTTTTTTTCCCAATTAATAACTTTTTTAAATTAAATAAATTTATTTATGAAAGGTTTATTAAATGATATTTTTTTTAATTATTTTTTTATTTTAAAAAAAAAAAAATTTTTATTAGATAAAAATTATATTAAATTTTATAAATATATTTTATGTTAATAAATAAAATTTTTAATAAAAATATAAAAAATAAAATGATATTTTAAAAAAAAAATTAGCTGCAAATAGTTTTATAATGTGAAATAAATATATATAAATAAAATAAATTTATAAAAAATTTTTTTATTTAAATTAATTATTTTAAATTTTTTAATTTTATAAAATACAAAATAATTTCAAAAAATATCATTTAATATTTAATAAACCTTTCATAAAAAAATAATTAAATGAATTGAAGAAAAAAAGTTGATTGCGTGGAATCGAACCCTAACCTCCAGCATAGAAAGCAGACAATTTACCAATCAAGCTACAAACTCGTTGCGGAAAATTAAAATTTAATTGTATAAAAGCTAAGCATGAATTTCGAAGGCTGATTTCTCCGAATTGACTAGCCATTCGACGGAATTACATTGAGGGGTGAACACCCTGAAAGAGTACTACTATTACACCAAGTCTCGATCTCAAATGAATTTCCTTAGTCGTGCCCTCCCCTTGTTAGATATATCCAATTGCACCAAACATTTGATGGAAGTTTTGAATGAGAAACTGATAAATTATGATATACATTTATAACTAAGTAGGAAATAATCATTAATTAAAAAATGTATATATTTTTATTAGTGTACTATAAAAAGAAAAATTATAGAGAGAAGTACAAGACACTGATGAGAAAATATTCTTATCTCTCATAATGTGAAACAGAAAATCTCTTCATGAGTTTCCTTTCTTTATATTAATTGTGTGAATTAACTTCCTGCTTTCAGTATCTCACATTTATGTAATTTTTTTGTGATGATTCACATAAACCTCCTATCAACTCTTGATTACATTTTTGAAATAAAAGTCAGTTGTATGAATGTTTGCATTTTACTTATGAAAAGTTTTTAACAAAACTTTATATTTTTAATGATATGTTATTGGTAATGGACTTTGATGAAAATGGCATTCAAATGGACAATTCACTTTCTTAATATTCATGGAACATTCAGGTGACAATTTTAGAGATCTAATTCAATTAAATATTCATTGGTTCCTCCAATTTTGATAGAATTGATGCATAAACTCAACTCGTGCTACTCTTCTAATGTATCGAAAGGAAACTGAGCATTAAATGCATTTTACTTAAAGTGATTTGGAAAACTAAAATAAATATATTTACTATATTTAAATTTAAAAAATTTACTTTTTGCAAAACTTATATAAATACTTTCAAACACAGTTATGATATATTAAAAAAAAATGTAGAAGCTTAAAAAACACATAAATGCACCCTATGTATGAATACTCGGCATATATTGATTATAAACGCAGAATAATGTTTGTACTCAAATTTAAATAAACCCTTTTCAAGTAAGAGGAATTTATTTTTTTAATATAAATCAATTTAACAAATCCCTTAAAAAATCAGTGTACATATTTCAAATTTAAAATAGACTTATAGATGTACATTACTAAATAGTAATGTTTATAAGTGGAAAAAACTAATTTAAACATCATGTGTTAATGTTGGTGTTGAATATTTTTTTTAATCATACAAAAGTTTTATTTTTAAAATTTTATTTGGACATTCATTTCAATCAATCAGAAGTTAATAAAATCAAATACACTATAATTTTACAAAATCAACTAATTATACACCAAGTATAAATACATTAATATAGGGATTAAAATTTTCATCTTTGCAGCTTCTTGTAATTTCAAAATGACCACATTATAAATTACGCTTACCAACATACAGTGTATTTTGATACAGATATCTTCCCTCTAAGTGACTGCTGCTATATATTAAAAATGATATGCTATCTTGAAATATTTTTCATGTTTCAAAACATTGCAATATATTAAAGCGAAATAGTATAGTTAATATAAACTATTTGACTGTGTGCATATTCTTAATAATGTGCCAAAATAATTTTAATTTGAAACACTAAAAAAACTAACATGAAATACTCAATATGAATATACATTCTAAGGAAAATAAGAATGTAATAAAAGTATCTTTACACATGTTGTTCATTCAATTTTTGGGTACTTACAATAGTCTTATAAGGAAAGACATTAAAATTACTGTTAACAAAATAAAATACAATGTTAGGGAGGAATATTCTAAATAGAGTATTTGTGGAGATATACTTCACCTATAACTCCAACAAGTCACATCTAAACTAGTACTAAATATATTTATTTGAATATATATTATACACAAAACTGAATATAAGAATATTACAGAATTACTTCAATGAATCAATTACAACTATTTTAAAATAATTTTGCATAACTAGTTTTTGATAACAAAAAATAATTTTTTTTTGCCTGATATTAATAAACAAGAACCGTACTTTATCATTAAAATGTTTGGTTTGGGAAAAAAGTATTAATGGACGTTTACATATTATTTATAATTTTTTATCAGCATTTTATGCATCTGTTAATACAATAAAAATTTGAAATAAGCAATTTTCCAGTTTTTATAATTCTGTGTCAAATTAATTAAATATTAATCGATTTAAAAACTTACTTAAATACTTGTCTATTATCTTCAGTTGATCATTTGTACAATAGTAAAAAAACAATCACAAAAGCAATTAACTATCATTTTATTTGTAATCTGAATTTTTATTCCAATCAAATGTATAATTTTTATATTTGATTCAAATTTCATAGGTGTCTCACATCACAAAAATCAATGAAAATTACTGTCCAACATTTTATCTTTTCTAAAAAGAAAATATTAGATATAAAAACTATATTAAAACTTACATGTATAAAAGTTAAAACCACCAAAAACATCATAAAATGTTCTATTATAGAAGAACTAAGCAACATATCACTAAAAAATAAATATAAAAGAAAAAAATAATTTACAATACATATTTTTAAATTAATAACTGACATAAAATATATAAATTAAAAAAGTAATGCACATTGTATTTATGTAGCACAAAACAGTTCATCAACTTGGAGATTCATCACATAAAAATAATAAAACCACATCTGCATTTCTAATTTTCTGCTGAACAAAAGTTATACTTGTGTTAAATATAATATACTTAAATATCAGTACTTTATAAATGTTTATACTTTTAACATTTATTTCATAGTATATTTTCACATATTTATTTTCAAACATTCATAATATAACATCAAATATTTATTGCACAACAAATTTATTTATTCTGGTAATGTTTCATAGCTGTGTGGTCTAAGTAACAAACGTGTGCTAGATGAACTACTAAAACTCTCACCACTACTATGATTACTAGCATTACTTGCAGGTGTTCCAGGTAAAGAGCGAGGATTTTCTATGTTCACTACAAGTGTACGATTAGTAGGTATTGTAAAAGTATCCTGAGTGCTTTCAGGTTTATTTAGAGGATCTGAATTTCTCTTCCGTTTATCATGCATAGGGGCAGAAGTATTTTCTTGTTCATCAACAACTATGTGCCTTTCTCGACCAACTTTATGCTTTCCAGTAACAGAACTATCACTTTTAATCTTGCCAGAAGAGTCATTAATACTGCCTGAATCTGTACCTTGAGGAGTGTCCAAACTTGTATCAGTACCTTGATCAACAAGTATTGTAGTGCTTGGATCTTCAGGTGTGAAATAATCGGAATCTTCTCCACCAGGTGAAGTGTCTATAATAGTGATATAAAATAAAAAACAATAATAATTAAATCAATCAATTAAAATTATTTTCAATATCAGACATGAAATAATTATTGAGCATTTGGGTTATCAAATAATTTTAGATTTCTACTTAAGGCTAAAACTGTTCTTTATTTACTTTGTAAAATAACAGTTGTTATATTATTACATAGTATCAATTCAAATAAAAATCAGTAAATGTAACTTTGCTTGGCATTAAGAGAATTTGAGATAAATTAATTTTTAAACTAGAAACTATCTACATCCCATGTATTCAAAGAGAACCTTCTTGGTATAATTTTGCATGCATTTTTTAATTATTTTTTCTATTCCACTTAAAAATTTTAAAATAAGAATAAATTTGTAGAAGGCTGTGCATAATTAATAAAAGCAAAGATTTTTTTTTTTGGTATTATAATTACATTTAAAAAAATAATTTATGCTACTTATGTATTGGTGTCACCGCAGGCAAAATTGAAATTATTTCTCTTCATATAAAACACGTAAGAAAATTTGTTGTTTTGATATGGCATGATTCGTATCGTGCAAATTTTGCTGCAGTGATACTAACATGTAAGTACCAAATTTATTTATTACTTTATTTTAATCTTTTTGCTAAATACTATAGACAATATTCGTAAAGATGACTAATAAAAAATCTGAAATATTTATAAAATATTTAGTAGATTTATTACAGTTTAAAAGATGGCTATTTTTCTCAATCAGATCTTAAATTAATGAATATATTCCAATATTTGTATCAATCAAATATGAATTTTTGAAGCAATAAATATGTGTGTGTAAACTAATTTATATAATATGTAAAATTTTCACATTAACTTAAAAATAGCAATTTCTTTGTTAAATAAATTAAAAAATTAATTTTCCACTTAATGAAATAAAAATCCTATAATAAAAAGAAATAACATTTTAGAAATGGAAAAGATATAACCTTTACTAGATTTTTCACACAAATGTAGAGAATGTGGAGTAGACAATGATATAGGACTGCTTCTACTACAAGATCTACTAGTTTTAGGTGAACACACAGTTCCAGGCATTTCTTCAACAGTAGCATTACTTTCAAGAAGTGATCTTGTTTCAGCTAATTCAGCGTCTTTTTCCTTGAAAAATATTAATAAAAACTCTATATGATAAACAAAATTTAAATAAAAGAATTTTCTAATATAATTTTTTAGTATTATATATTAAAATGTAACAGCAATATGACTATTTTAAATATGTTTATTAAAAACAATTGCTAAAGTCATATGCAATGTTCAAATTATTATATTTTTTAAATTAAAAGCTTGCATAAATATATAACTCCTAACCCCTTCTTCCAGAGAATTTCAATAATTTTGCAATCACAATAATTTTTACAGCAGAAATAATATACTAAAAAATTACTGAAAATATAATCCTGCAAGTAATACATTTCAACATTATTTATAAACACTATATGGTATTTAATTGGTAGTATACATAATTCAATGGTTGTTTTTTTAAAGCACTTAAAAAAGATTATAGAAATTAAAATTATTTGTAACAGAATAAAATGTAAAACTAGTTTTATTACTTTTTTCCTGGTGATAAATTTAAGCAATATGTTAGGGGGAAAAAATGTTTTCAATGAAACAAAAAAAAGTTCATTCATGGGTATAAAAAGAATTTCAGTGAGCAGATTTCTATAAAAATATTAGGCATACATCTACTAGATATATAATTTCCATATGTTTTGTTATCTTTAATTTTTAAAAGAAATTTATTAAATTCCATTGTGTTACTACTAATTTTGAGACATACATTAATGCTTCTGGTAATTTATTGCAATCTATTTCACAAAATATTATTAATAATACCAATGATATTATCAACTATTACTAAAAATAATAGAGATCTTATTAATTATAAAAAGACAAAGATCTTAACTTTATAAATAGTTACAATTTTCAGAATCTAACTAAGAGGGTGAGTTAGAAAATAAGTTTCCCCTGTCAACTGTGGTCAGAGTTGTATATGGAAGTCAAAACGTAGAATGAGACATTAAAGATGAAACATAACTTTATTTTTCCATTTAAGTACCAAGTACATTGAAACATTTGTCATACCGCTTGATAAGCTTCAAAAAGCCCTCCAGGAAAAACTCAGGGCTTTGCATACAGAAGAAGAGTTTAATGGCTATGAGTGAAAGACGACACAGGTGAACATGCAAGACACCGACGCGTCATTACTTAGTACATTGGGTACATGTTATGCTGTACTGTGACACCCTGTCGAAATTGAAAGAGGCGATTTGGAAAAAGCAATGCAAAAGTTGCAAAACCATATTGCAACTCTTGGTTGGGAGCGCCTACATCATCCAACATACAGTCCTGATTTTAATCAAGGTCTTTTATCTGTTTCCAGCTTTGAAAAAGAATCTCACCAGAAGGCGTTTGGGAAGCAATGCTGAAGTCAAACAAGCCGCTAAACTCTTCTTTCATATGCAAAGCCCTGAGTTATTCCAGGAGAGCTTTTTGAAGCTTATCAAGTGGTATGACAAATGTCTCAGCATACTTGGTACTTATGTAGAAAAAAAAAACATATCTTATCTTTAATGTCTCATTCTATGTTTTGACTTTCATACACAACTCTGACCACAGTCAACAGGGGAAACTTATTTTCCGACTCATCCTCTTATATAAATAGTAATGGTCTAATTAAGATTCTATAAGAAAATTGCAGTAATTAATGGGCTAAAAGAATAAAATTCCAAAATTAAAATATTCCAGCTTCGTTCGTCCAAAAAAATTACACTAACTATAATAATAATACATAGAACAAATTAAATGTCTACAACAATGTGAATGAGCCAGCAACTGTTAATTAATATTTACATTTTTTTAATGAAAAACAACAAGTTATTAATAGTGATTTTTATCTATGCAAATATTGATGATTTAAACATTTTTTTTATAAAAATATCGAGTTTATACCTAATATTACTTCTTATTCAAGTTATTCAAACATTAATAAAACTAACAATAACCAACTTAGCACAAGTTACACAAATACAACTTTACATAATATGGATCATAAATTAAATGGTAATCTTTTTTTTTATAGAAAAAGGGGGTGCTTTTTATTTTAACTTATTTAAAGTTCCTTTTCAGAACAATATATATAATACTTATATTATATTATTATTCTTAATTGCTGACAATGTAACACTTTTTTAGTTAATAAAGATAGTGATCAATTTCTTTCTTAAATAATATTAAAGTATTTATCAGGTACTGCATGAACATGGGATTTTATTCATTTTCTTAATATATACATTTATAATAAATTTAGTGTTACTGGTTTGTGATACAAGTTCTTCTTACTGACATTTTAATACCTATTAGTTATTCTACATCAGTGATTCCCAAAGTGGTCTATATAGAACCCCAGGGGTCTATGATGACCTGCAAGGGGTCCACGCCAGTGAAAAAATAATTTGGGGGTACATGAGGTGTAAATGGGGGTCTATGATATTAGCTCTCATTAAACCAGATTGTGACATTAATCTTTAAAAAAATTTGATCTGTTGGAAACCAGATTTTACCAATTTAACTGATTTATTTACTAAATTTAGTGAAGTTAATTTGTGGTTACTATAGGTGACAGTATAATTTTATTAAGACAAGGACCATTTCAGTATTTCTTTCCAGAATTAAGCTAAAAAAGTATAATATTGAGCATCGCAAATTTTCTTAATTTGTCACAGACAATCTGTCAGGACATTTTAACATATGTTCAACATTTAAATGCCCTTTACTCAGATTTTGAAACTAGGCTTAAGATTGCTTTTTTTTTAAAAAAAAAAATAGTAATACCACAGTAGACAATAAATTCATATAGTCACATTGAAAAAAAATGTCATATTACAGTCATATTAGTAACTGATCAGAATAGGTCCTAATGAAGGTCTTAAACTAACACTTTCAAATGATGACAACAGTTTTAGCATTTAAAAAACTACCTGTTACTTATCACGAATATCATGAGAAAGTTTTTGATTGCTTTTACAAATGAGAGGGAGTTTCAGCAAGTTTGCCAATCTCAAAAACAAAAAAGAAAGGGAGGGAGGAGAAAAAAAAACTGGACACTTACTAACAAAGGAGATTCAGGGCTTAACTTGATTACATTGACATAAAAATGTTTTGTTATTGGAGCACCAGATTTACCCTTCCCATTAAAAGCACTTTATTGTTCCAGTTACTTTATGTATCAATTAAATTTTTTTTAATTAACTAAACCATGAGTGCTTTTATATATATAAATTTTAAATGCTATACGTTCCTACAGAAAGAAATTTAGTTCTTAAAAGTAAGTAGTAGCACTAGCTGCCAAAGACACTTAAGTTGATAAATTTGCAATAATTCAATATTAGATAAGCAGGGGTCTACCCAAAACCGAAAAACACGGCAAGGGGTCTATGAATCAAACAAGTTTGAGAACCTTTGCTCTACATTATCATAAATGATATCATCAGCTAATTTCTCAGATATTTTTTAATTTAAATTTTTTAAATTTCTGTTTCTACACATTTTGTTTCAAAATTTTTTAAACCAATTTTAATAAATTCAAATATTTATTTATTTATTTGAAGAATGTTTATGAACAATTTTATTCTTAAATGCAAATTTGAGGGGACTCATTGTTTTGGATATTTATAAAGAATTTGATCCATCACTCTGTGTAACTTTTGGTTATTACTTATTATATTTCACAAATTAATTTAAGTATTTTTAAATTTCTTGCATACTGCTAAGTAGGTTATTGCTTTATGATACATTAATATGGGATTTATATTTTTAGAAAGTAATTTTAAATTTCATAAAAAAAACTTTTTTTAAGAGAGCATTTTCTCGTATTTTAATCTTTTAATATTAGCAAAAAAGGGGAAGGTTATAGCACCTTGAAGTTATGTTTAATATCTCAATATTAGTTTTAATTTTAAGAGAATTTTCAACTGTATTATTGTTGCTAATCTGCTTGGAACTGTACTGCTTTGTTATATTCTTACATATATTTTAAAGTAAAGTTAGAATATTAATTAACAATATTTAATATATCCTTTATAATTTTAAATATATAAATTTTTTTATTTTTTTCACTTCATATGTAGATAGATATATTTGCAAAAAAAAAATATTAAATAAGACAAATAAAATATATAATAATAATAATTTTGTATCATTAAGATATGAATATGTATGTTAGATTGAAAAGAAATCTTTAAAAATAACGAAAAAAATTTAAAAATTAAAAAAAAAATTTTTTTTTTTTTTTTTTTTTTTTTTTTTAATTGCCAAATCTGAAGAACTGATAGAAACTAACAGAATAGTTCAAATACATCTACACATAAAAGCCCAAATGCAAAATGTCATAAGATTTTTGAAAATTAAGTAGTTTATGAAATATCTGTATTACAGTTTAATGTCTTATTTCAAACCAATTCATAAAACATTGAATTCATAACAAAAATATATTATTTGTAAATAATGATCCATTAATAAACAGTTCATATTGTTAAAGAATCATACACATAAATTCTAAGATATATAAATAATTTTTAAATATTTCATGTCCATGAGAGAAAACTCACTCTTATACAATGAAAGCAGAATTACATTTCTAAATGGTTCTCTAACAAGAAAATACAGAACAAAAACTAGATCAGTAAGAATATAAGGTATTCTATTAATAACAAATCTGTTGGGCAAATAGATTTCTATAAAAAAAAAAACTTTTTGTCATACAGAATCAATTTTAGTTTATTTTCATATTATCATATATAAATACTAATGAGTTCCTTATTATTGATGAAAAGTTACATAAGATTAAGCTAATAGAACAAAATAAAATAAACAAGTGCAATTCAAAATTCTTTGATAATTAATGTTTGAGATTGAGCATAAAATTCAGTAATTTGACAAAAAATACAATTTAAGTTCTGATTAAACTAAAACTTTATTCAAAACCATTAAAGAAGAAATTGACATTCAAATAATATTTAATGGTGCATTTATTTTTGAGAAGTCTAAAAAATGACAATTTTTTTTTAAGTAACATTTAAACATTCATATAAAAAAAAAGCACAAAGCAAATAATTCAGATTAAAATTTGATGCCACTTAAAAAAATTCTCACCATTTTTCGTTTTGAAGTTCCTACTTCATTGACTATTTGCATAGAATTAGCAAGTAATCTCATTTTCTCTGGAGCAGAAGATGTTCTGAAACCTTTTCTATGCCTTCTACCTTCTCCTCTCGTTAGAGACAAAGATTCTGTTTTGAGGCCCAATTTATCAGATGCTGTTATAGATGCCACAACAACTTCAGGAACAGAAGAAGCTTCTCCCTTTTCTTGTAGCTTTACAGAAGAAGGAGATCCTTCTCTTTCAGAAGTAATATTTTCATTCACTCTCAATGATGCATTACTTGAATGATGCCTGAAATACATAGTATAATCCATAGTAATAAACATTTCATACAAAACATATTGGCTTTTAACATTATAGAAGAGAAATTGTAATATATACCTATCAAGATGACGATGTTTTGGTCGTACATCAGGACTGTTTGTAAATGGAGGAATTGGAGCTGGAACTAGAAGTATAAAAAGATGTCAATTTCTAGTTAATAAAATAACACAAATTATTATATTTATAATAGAGTTCATCCTGCCATATT
Source organism: Trichonephila inaurata madagascariensis (assembly GCA_019973955.1). Lineage (NCBI taxonomy): Eukaryota > Metazoa > Arthropoda > Arachnida > Araneae > Nephilidae > Trichonephila > Trichonephila inaurata. The sequence continues at coordinate 24,879 of BMAV01003537.1, forward strand.
ATATAAAGATTTTAGTTTTTAGAAAACAACTTAAAATAGTCTTTATAAGCAAAAATGTTGTTATTAATGGTTGAGGTAAAATAAAATTTAATTATTCATAGATTAATATCAAAATTTATTTTCATTATCTATTAATGGGTTCTTGGAAAATCAAGCTTTATCAATGTTAGAACATAATAAAATTGTACATTAATAGTGACACCATAGTAATAATTTTAAAAGATAATCCTAAAAAATATATATTCTTTTCATACAGGAGAGACGAAGAAGCAATCTTTATGTGTCTATACCTACAGAAATTAACTTCTAAGAAATGTTTTGGCATTGGCATGAATAATTTTATGTCTCAAAAGATTAATTCTTTTATACAAAAGCAATTCATATATCTGTGCAGATAACTTAAACCAATCTTGATGAATAAGAGAGAGAATGACAAATAAAATGGATACTTTATCAAAAATAATACATATTGTAATATAAAGTTTATAAGAAATTTTGTTAATGTAATATGTAATTTTGTTTATTAGACCAATTAAAAATAAAATAAAAAAGATATTAAAATTCGTACATGAGCCATTTACTGAAAGTAATTTTTTTTAAAAAAAAAAGCCTGATGAAAGAAACAAAAGATTTTATTTCATATTTTCATGAATGATAATGAAAATTCTGGGGAATAAATTAATCACACATATATTCCTTGATTTTATTTTATAATACACTCATGTGCATTAATTAAGGATAATGCCAGCTCCCAGAAATTAAGGTTCAGAAACCAAACAAACATGACTTATTCATAAAGCCCATTTATTAAGCAAAAGATAAAGAACAAAAAAGATGGTGCATGTATGATACCATTCATGAAAACTATAATTTTTGCTCTTTAGGGCAATAAAAAATACTCCTTTTGCAAAATCTTAATGTTGCATGTTTAGTATAATGGTTCGTACACTTTATGTCTCCTATGCAATAAAATACAGTCTGTACAAAACCTAAGCATGCTGAGTATAAAATTATTGAGTCAATCTTGGGGAAGATTACTCCACTCAGCAAGCAATGCCCTCCGAAGTTCCGATACATATGTAGGAGGTAGTTGACGGGTGACAACTAGTCAGCTAACCATGTCCCACACATGCTCTATTGAATTCAGGTCAGGTGAGAATGCTGGCCATTTCATATGGGTGATATCCTCAAATTGAAGGCATTCATTCATGATGTTTGCTAGGGGGAGGATGGTAGTTGCCATTCATAAACACAAATTCTGCTCTCAAGACACCCCTAAACAAACATACATGGTGTTTCTGAATGATGTCGCGATAAGTTTGACTTGCAATGGTTCCAACTTGTACATACAGATCTGTTCTGGATCCCAGTATGATTCCCCCTCAAACAAGTAAACCTGCACCACTGTCACAGTGCCATTCAATGATGTTGTCTTGGTGGTAAGAGATATCTGAAATTCTCTATATGAAAATCTGACATGAATCAGACTGCAAGCTAAACTTGGACTTGTCAGAAAATATCACACAAGCTCATTGTGATGATGATCACACACATACATTGCATGTTCTCTATTCCAGGCCAACTGCAGCAACATTGAGTTGCCGTAAACAGAACACATCTGACAGGCATGTGAGTGTATAAACCAATATGTCCCAAATGTCTGTATATAGTTTGTCTTAAAACTGTCATACCCATGGCTGCAAATAGCTGTCAAAAGCAAGTTGGATGCTGTACTCTATTGAGTTCTTTTGGCAGTTACTGCCAAATACCAGTTTTCATTCGGTGTTGTAACTTGAGAGCAACATTTACTGTAACATCTGCTGCCATTTCCATCATCTTAGAATTGTTGCCAAAGCCTAGATATAACATTTTGCTAAATTCCAAGTTCTATCTGAATACGCCCATATGGACAATAATTCTACCATGTAAAATTTATCCACATACATCTACTGTCATAACTATTTGATTAAGACACTTGAGTGGCTTGCAGAATGCTTGCAAAGAATTTTACTTCTTTGCCACCATTCCTTATATACCCTTCTCTTACACTCTCGTCATTGTGATGTACTATCGGCATAATTTGATGGCTTCCTGTAACTAGTATATTATTCTTGAAGTTCTGTGTGATAATTCTAGAGTTCAATTTCCAAGTAATTCTGAAGTATCCTTCATTTATGGACATGAGTGCATTTTAACTTTTAAAACAGATATAATCAAATGTGAATTATATAATATATATATTTATTTCACATAATTAACTTGAAACATATTATACATATATATATAATTGAATAGAATAGTAGATAGCATGGTAATGAACATTGCAAATTTGAATATGTACTTAAAATTGTATGCAAATGAAATGTAATAAAATTTAAATAATTTTAGTTTAGTAAAATATTTGCAAAATAAAAAAAACTTAAATTTGATGAGCATATGAAATCAATTAAACATATAAATTTTATATTGAAATTTGTAAAAGGTTTGCATTTCATCTTTTTCATAATCTTTTTCCACAAAAAAAAACAGAAGTAAAAATAATATTAAAATAATCACAATAATAATGCAACCTCAATCTAATAAATAATTTTAGAATCTCTAATATTTAGAAAAAAAATTACACTAAAAGTGAGAGTTATATTAACACGACACAACAAAGCTATACGAAGGCTATTGGCAACAGATCTCGTAATTTTGAACAATGGCTAAGTGACGAGGACAATATCTGAGCTAGCATTCCCCCCCCCCTCATAACTTCCACACCTCACGTTTGAGCTTTGATAGATTTAATGTGCATCAACCCATTCCACATGGCAGGTCTTCAGTGGTACTGGGCTCAAACTCAGGATCCACCAGCCACAAGTTCGTGAACTTGACCACTATGTTATTGTGGCCACTATACTATAAGCAAAGTTATCCTTACAAAAAAAAGCACAGAATTCATTAAATGTTGTTAGTTAACAACTCAATCTCATAAATAAAAATTATAACGTAGTTTAAATTAGATATATGAAGCAAAACTTAAATTTTTAAAAATTTTCAACATTACACCTAATTTTAACTCAAACAGATCACTTTCTTATTACATGTGATATGTAATAATTATTCCAAATTGAGAAATTGCAAATCAGTGTGTTTTTTTAATGCTGCACAACATAATTTCACAACTCTTAATTATTTTTAAAAAATCTTTTTTAAAAAGTAGCTAAAAATTTTTATTAAAAAATTTTACCAAGCGAGGGAACCAATGGAGCAGAAGGTTGCATAGGGCCATTAAGAGCTTCAACCAATGATATAGGTTCAAAACCAGGAGGAATATCTTGAGCAGGCTAATATAGGAAAAAGATAAAGTATAAAATATTTATTAAGGATAAATAAAAGTATTTCATTATTCCTACTGAAGTAATACATTATATATAATTCAAAATTATTGCCTTAGCAAAACAAAAAGAAAATCACATGTTCCCCTTCAATGACATAGTGTAAGCAAAAGTGTACTTTTTAAAACAAGTATGTTGTCGTTACTTAAGTCATCTGATCAACAGTAGTATCAGATCATGGTCTGTGAAATTCATCGTGGCGAAGGACTACATATACACCTTTCTTCATCTATTACTTCGAGCACTATACAGGTGACAGAATGATTTGGCTTGGTTCCACCCAAATTTTGAGGGAGAACACCCTGGGTGCATTCAAGGGTCTCCCAGCTATCTTCCCCTACCATCAATCTTATGAGAGCACTTGCGGTTCGAAAGCTATTTAGAATACCCCATGCTGCAAAGGCACTATACAGTTGCAAACATCCATGCCATCTCCAGGATTCAAACCCATGCCCAATGGTACAGCAGTCAATATCACTAATCACTATACCGGATGGACGGTATTAATCCAGTAACATTAAATCCAGTAACTTTCTTGCATTCTAATAGCAGTTTATTTAAATTCTGTCATTTCTAATAATTTTATACTATTAAAGGGAGCCTAAAATAATATATCAAGCTACAACTATGAAATTTTTTCAAACTATTAATGGATGCAGTAAATTATAAAAAAATTTACCAATTACTATAAATTCCAATTTTTATGTATTGGAAAAACTTCATATAAAAATTCATCAGAGGAAACAATTTGATGTATTGATTTCACTTTATCAGTTTGTTACTATACAGGGAATCCATAAGGATAAAGATATAAATAATTTTCACTGATAACTTTGGACACAAAAATATTTATGTTAAAATATTTAAGATAATACTTATATATAAATAGTCAGTTTTTAAAAAGACTGCTCTATTTATAATTTTATTTTGAAAATTTATTACTTAGATTTTGTCTTACCTGATTTTCAGCACTATGACTAATTTGTGGCAGAGCTGCATTTGATCTTCTAACAGCTCTAATTGATAACAAAGCCCGGAAAGGTGCACGACATATTGGGCAATTATTTGCCTGATACCTTAGTGAATCTGCACAACTATTGCATAGGCACAAATGGCGACATGGTAAGATTAATGTATCTCGAATATCACTTATGCAAATAACACAATCGAATCCAGTGTCAACATCCTCTTCAGGCAAATTCTTTGATGGGCAAACATTCTTATTCTCAATGCCATAGATTTCTTGCAGAAGATATAAAATTCCATCAATAAATATCTTTTGCTTCAATGGTTTTAAAGTATAAGTATCATCAGCATTTTTCTCTACTGTAGCTAAAAGCATATGAGATTGTCTGGGTTCTAAAAAAATAAAATTTACATTAAGAATAAAAATTTTAAAAATATGCTTCAAAAAATACAATTTATTACTTATTGTGTGTGTGTGTGTTTTAATTAATTAATTTATTTTTTGAATCACTGGATAGTAAAAGTTTTGTCTGCTTTGGGAGAAGTTATTTCCTCAGTTACATTTTTAAAGTTTCAGCACTGAAAAGAAATAAATCAAGCATGAAGGTTAAAGAGTACACATTTTATTCTAATTACACCCTTTAAACAAAATAATAAATAAAATCACTAAAAAAACTTTAATTCACTCCTTTTGTGATTTTATTTAAAAAAAAAATTCCAGAAATTTTTTCTTTACAATTTTTATTTTAAAAATATATTCTTGTAAAAAAATAATACTTTTATCAAACTTAAGAGAATACATTTCATTGCATATAAGAATAATAGATGCTATTTGACTATTAAACTGCAATGTCGCATTAAGGAAAGATATTGATAGTTTTAATAATTATTCCCGATACAATTTTGCCTTGTCAGAGCTGAGGTGCCTCCTTCTGTGGAGGCAATTGGGCATAAAAAATGCATTGTGGCAATTGGTATATACCTAAATGGTGCCATACTAAAAGTTATACCAGCTTCTTAGGTCTGCAATGGTAAGAATACACATTTGAAAAATAAAAATAATTCTTAATAATTTGCTGTATTAAAAGGTTTTTACAGGTAGCACATGAATGTTTTCTATGATGAATATTTCCATTTTCTTTAATAATGTACAGTCAGAGGGGAGAGGCATAAATTATACAGTTATTTAACATTTTGAATAAAAAAAAGTACATAAATAATAACACAGTGTTCATTCTATAAGTAGGTACTAGATTTATAAGTACAACACACAACACTTTTTCCTATATAATATCAAGTTTTCTTCCTTTAAGATACAAATTGTCTTATTCATGGAACAATTCATTAAGGTTTTGTCTTACTTTATACTTTTTCCAAAGTAATTATGCTGTAATAAAATTATTTAAAACATACCTACTGTTTATGAAACACATAAAAAGAAGAAAAACAACAATAGTACATCATATAAAATCACATCATTAAATTTTCAGATTTTTAACACCAAATATAATTTTAATGAGTAAAAACTATACTTTTTCAATGAAATAAGCAAATTGCATTATTTTAGATACACCAAAAACAAAAAAACTCGTCACCAATCACTCAAAGATTTTTAAAAGATCTAAATATTATTTCCATAGCAACAAAATTAACTCAAGTAAGAAATGTGATGTCTTTAGATTACAAGATATGTCGATAAAGTAATGGGGTTGGCTCAAAAAAAGATATTTATTTACAATTTATGGAAAATAAATTGTCTTCAATGTAATTTTCATTGGCATTAACACATTAAACATATTCTTATTACAGTGTGTTACAATTTACTGCTTTAATAGTTCCGACATTTTCTTTACAGTAAACAATGATTTAAAATGGGTTCATTTTGACATCTATTTTTTTTTCTGGGAAAAAGAACAAATCACAAAGTGCCCTATCAGGGAAATATAGATGCTTTAGTGCTGCACAATCCACTTTCAACCTCAAAATTACTTCACAATAATTAGTGCTATATACAAAGTAGTATTGAGCACACTCTTTTTCATGTTAAGATCCTTTCATAAAATTTTCCACATAGTGTCTTTATTCACTGTTAATAGTCTCAGATACCATTTAGTTTCAGTTAACAATCTTCTCAAACAATTTAGCTCAGGGATAGGCAAGCCAAGAACACTTTAGACATCGAACTATGAATTATTAAAAAATAAATATATATATATACTAAAAATTATTTTTTCTCTTTCTCCTTTATAATTATCTATTGTAATGATTTATCTTTTTTAAATTTAAAATAAAGCATTTGACTGGCTTAAGATGTATGTATTAAATAGTTCATCAGTAACAAAGTGTAGCAAGAATCAGTGAAAATATTAAAATTACTAAAGCAGCAAAAGTTTAATTTATTGGTAGAAATACCATCATGGGGGGAAACACTCCTCTAAATTATTTCCAGCAATGCTTGCTTATTTGCATACATCAGTTATAGAGAATATTGGCCCTCCCTCCCCCCTGCAAAGTCAGAATCTGGGTTCTCAGCCAGATTTTACAAAGGATTACAAAACCATACATACTGGTGTCAGTCAGGCTTTGGGCCCCCTAGAATCCTGCTCCTCCCCCCCCCCAATGGGGGGTTACTGGGGTGTACGCTATGCCTCTGGTTAGTGACGAAAACGCATTCCGTATTTTGTAATATGTTTAAGGATTAATAAAGTGAGTTGAAATGTGCATACAATCACATTTAAATGCATGAACAATCAAAAGCCAATTTTAATAAAAATTGTGAACATGAAATTTCAAATTAAAGTTCATATTATACATAGAAACTTTTTTTCTCAATGCTTGGAATTTTTTTTAACTCCAACATTAATTTTTCAAATTTTTGCCAGTTCTCGAAGTTGCTGGCTATGAGAGCATTCCCTATTTTCCACTTCCTTATTATTTTCAATACATTTTGTAGCGCTTAAACACTCAAGTACAGGGCATACAGTCTCCTCCATAAACCTGAGTAAGCATATACAAATACTTCATTGGTGTTTTATTCAATGACATTAAAGAATTCAAATTCCCATTCAATTGAAGAGCTCATTATTTTACAAGCAAGCAAGGTGAAATGCAGGCACATTTGAGAGCCTGATATTTATGAAATTTGTTAAGTAGGCTAAGACATGTCCACAAGGTCTTCACTTCTAGGCTGTCATTTTGACTCTCATTGAGTGCAAAGAAGCAATAAAGTCAGTTTCATTATTTTATAGATGGACTTTGTATACTAGATTAAATTAATGTAATATTTTGTTTTAAATATTCATATGAAAAACAACTTATATTATATTACCTTCTCCTTCTTCAGCTACACATTGAATAAGAACAGGTATTACTTCTGTTTCAAATTTATAAGCAAGTTGATCTTCAGGATATTTACTTGGGTCAAATACATGAGATACTTGACTAAATTGTTGATTTACTCCCTTTTTATAATGATAGGTCTCTGAGTTTAAAGATGGATTCCGTGGCGTGTAACTAAAAAAGAAAGTATTACTCTAATATAATCACAATATTCCTTGAAATCAAAAAAGGAAATTAATAAATAATACTTAAAGATACTACTTCTAACTGATATAAAATTAAGAAGGAAAACAAACACATTAGGTTTAACTCAGAAAGTTTTAGTTAAAAATAAGTCAATTCATTAAATATAAATGCAGAAAAATTATGATTCATTATATGTTATTCTTGGCTTAAATTTGCCACAAATTAAATAATTACTTCAAAAAATTATATATCTATATAATAAATCTGAAAATACACAGAGAAACTTTTTAAAAAAAACTATTTTAAAATAATAAGAATAAAACACATTACAGAAATTTCAAGCTGAAGGATTAAAAAAAAAAGACAAGATTAGTGAGATGTCTTTTTAATAAAATAAGTAATCATTTAATTTTGATAATATTTTGATTATTACTGCATCATTTTTATTACAAAGTAATTAAAATATATAGCATGCTTATTAAAGTGTAACTGAATTTAAAATTCAATTAGTGCCTTTTTTTTAGGACTTCAAAAAATTTAACATATAAACTAAAATTCAAACATGAAAATATTCATACTAAGACACATTAATCTAGATAAATTCACAATAAATGAGAAACTAATGTATTAAAATTATTCATTACTTAATATTAAACTAGAACTATTAATTTTTATATTATTTTTCCAAAAAATTAATTTTAGAGTAGAAGTATGTATATGTATAAAGGCTTGTTTTAGGTAGAAAAGCATTTATACAATTGTGTGTGTGTTTAAATAATCACAATAATTGAAACAGCAATTAATATGCATGTTTGTAAAGGGTATTTGTATTAATGAAGTGTATAAGGGTTAATACTAGAATACCTTAATGCAAATAGTGTATATATACTGCCTTCAGCTGCCTTTAATAAAGCAGTAGGTATGGTCTTTTTGTTGTAGAAATTTCATTTTACAATTTTCAGAGAGAGCAAGCTGTGAGAGCACTTTCAGTTAGAACTTCTACAACTAAAATTGCTGGTTAAGAGTTAAGACAAAATCATAACTGCATACCATATTACAAATGAAAATACACTTTACCGAATATAACTGTAGGTGAAAATGAAAGATGACTTAAAGGAAACTATTGGATGTTTAACAGATTATAGCATCAAAAAAGAAAACTGCAGTTAAAAGGAATGCAAAACTTAACTAGAATCAGCAAATCCCTCATCAAATATTATATTAGAAGGAAATTGTACAAACAACAAAATATAAAAGAAAATCCAGAGCCATTTCTGATTGATGTGAATGTTAAATGAAGTAGTGACTTGTCCATAAAACCTGGTTGGACAATGCACAGAAGAAAAAGATATGGTCTGATGAACTGTCATTTATTTTGTTTCCTCTCAACAAGATATGTGTACCTCTAGAGGACATCTTCTCTAGCATATTATATGGACTATCTTCTTTTAAAGATGAAACATGGAAGCATCTTTATCATAATTTGGACAATGATCCTATAAGTTATCCTATCTTCCTATATCTTACATCTATTCTATATTCAAGTCATTGAGTTAGAATATCAGTAACAGCCTAGAAAACAATGTTTGCTTCAGGATATGTCATTTTCCAGTATAATATTATCAATGCATTCAGTTAAAACATTTCCATACATGGTTTAAAGAGTATGTAGAAGAAATCACTCATGTCTATTGGTGTTTCCATCTCTAGATCTCAATATTATTGAGCCACTTTCATTTATTTAGAAAAACAAAGTCCATAATTGATACCTGCTGCAAGTTGCCTACAAGGCTTTTCTCAATATCTCCAAAAGAAGTATTTCAATATTCTACTAAAAAATATTCAATGTTCTACTTTACATATATACACACAATTTGCACAACTTCATTCATAAAAACCCATTCAGGCTATTTTATATACTAAAGGTGGCCTTACACCTTGAGTGTATTTCTCTGATATTTCTATTATTGAGATAACCATTGTATTTAAATACATACATGCACAAATCCATATAAAAAGATATATACTTCACTACATTTGATAATCAATATTAAAAATCTGAAAAATACTGCTTACACGTTAAAATTTTCCAAAATCCTATAGACACTACATTTGCTTTCACCATTGTGGACAATGAACTTTAAAAATACTTTTAGTAAAATGAATCTTTGGATTTATTTGACATAGAGAATGGTTACATTTAAAAATGTAATACTGGCTCTTTCTTTAAAAAAAAAAATGTTTATACTTTTAGGAGCAGTTCTAACACGTGAAAACATTATTTTTAGCACAACATTAACTGTATTTTTTTAATCATAATTTTTAGACATAAGTTATTCACAAGTAAAAAATGATAAATTTATGGGATTATTTTCTTTTCTAGGAATCTAACAAATCTAGTATTTTTTTCATCTGAATAATTTTTCATTTATATTTTAAAAGTAGTTATCAATTAAGCTTGTATTATTAAAATTGGGTCTAGCCATTATGCGAATGATAAATTACTACATTTTATCTCTCTTGGATTAATTTAATTGCATATTAAATTCAAAATAAAATGACAAATTTCAACACTGGCTTTTTATAACACTATAATTTAAAATTCTTATTTTTAAATCATATTTTAGTACTTTTGTGTTTCACGGGTGTAAATCTCATCAAGTTGGCATTATTGGTGACAACACACACAATATACATATAAAAAATATTAATAAATATTAGTTCTCATTGATTTTTCATCCATTTTTGTACTATGAAAAAGGCATTACTGATAACTAAAGACCATGGTTTGTTTTGAATATGTGATGCGGTAAAAGGTTACCAGCAGGAATATTCTGTTTTGCATTGGTTGAATTAATTTTGGCAAATTTATCGCCTGCGGTGGCAAAACAGAAACAGTGAAACAGATTTTTTGTAAATTAAAAAATATTATACATCCAGTAAAATATTGAAATTTTATTTTCTTAATGACATTTTTATAGTAGAATTCTCAACAAAACATACATTTTTATTTATTCTGATTTTTTTTTAAACAATAGAATAATTAAAACTTACGTAACAGCATTAGGGGTGATTTCTTCAGAGCAAAAATAATAAATAGTAATATTACATCGCACATCTGAATCAAAATGAAACTCAATATTATAACAAGTATTTGAAGGTGCATTTTCTGCAGACTGCCTTTCACTTTCTGATGCTTCTGGTGATCTAAAGAAGAAATAAATTATACATATATAAGCTAACTCATAATTATTTTAATTTAAAAATTAATATAAAACACTAAATTTTCCTATGTAAAGCATTATTGTGTACATAAATAGTTTCTCAATAAAAATATTGATTTATAAATTTTTTGTAGATAGTCAGATAAGCCCACATACTATTTCTCAACTGAATTAGTATGTAGAACAAAAATTTAACCCAATACTTTTGTAAATATTTACATAATACAAATATTTATTTAACGAAACTAAGCCCTTACCTCAAAAATCTTAAAGACTCTTTTCTGATATTTATCAGACTACGTAATGTTCTTGTAGGTTCATTAGGTTGAGGTGCAGCATAAGGGAACTAGAAATTTAAATGCCTGTTATATATAAATCCAAGTACATACATACACTTTTAATAAAATGCAAATTTTTAAGTTACATAAAAACTTCAATTTTTTATTTTCTACAGAGAATACTAAAAAATAATTTTAAAAACTTACTGGTGCTGGTTTTCCACCAAGAAAATTTAAATCCATATTTTCACCAAATAGGTATGCTTCTGGTTGTTGGGTTTGGAATTTTTCACCACCCATAATAAAATGACTAGCAAAATATTTACCTGAAATATAGCACAAAAGACACTTTTACTATAAATATAAATCAATATGCATGATGAAACATGATGATGATTGAAATCTAAAATAACTTCAAAAAATTAAATAGACAATAAATAAAAGTGTACTTTTTTCCATTTCTCCAGTGCAAGCAGTAAAGTTGCCAAATGATGCAACTGACACCAAACATAATATTCCCACCAGTAACTTTTTACTTGCACATTTTTAAAACAAGTTGCAGACTTTTTTTACAACTATTGTCTTTTTCCTAAATGCATCAAAAATGAAATGAAAAACCAATGAAAACTTGAGCTTTACCTAGAGCAGTTATGTGTACTGTGTGTTGTCACCAATAAAGTCTCCTTCGCATGATTTGCACTGGTGAAATGGAAAAGCACCATAAAAGGAATTTGTATTTTTAGATAAACGATAATGGAGTCATTTTTTTCTCTTGATGTGATGCAGATATATGCATCAATAAAATTTTAATCTTTAGAGAAAATAAATATTCATCACTTAAATAAGCAAACCCTATATATATTACTAAGAGGAAATAAATAGAAAAGAGCTAAATATGTCACTTTTATGAATGATACCCAATGTTAAAAAATGTGTCACTTACCTAAATAATACAAATATAATATGTTTTGCAATATGTTCCAATCCACTTTTGGGGGGAGGGGGCATATTTTTAACTCTTATTATTTTCAAGCTTAACATAATCAATTTTAAAATAACTAATTATGTTTTTACAGGACAAGATTAACACATTCCTGTACTCTAGCCGAAAGGAATAAATCTGCATCAAGCCTCTCTATTAAGTAGAGACTTAAATGGAACCATGTTAGATACAAGTTTAATGGAGGAAGAAATCATGATGTACAGATGCATATCCATTATAATCTATCTATCTCAATATACATAGCAGTATATTCATACAGCTTGATTTTGCTAAGTCAAAGACATGAGTCCCAAACATAATACATTATTGATAAAAGATATTATTAACCAATTAAAAATGCAGTATATGATATTTTCACCAAATGAAGTGATATTCTGTCAATAATACTTTTTGATTAAAGTACATTTGGGTTGAATTGCATCAACTTCCATGTGGATGATGATTTTTTACAGCTATATAAATCTATATTAACATATTCTGTCTTAAAAGTTAATAAATAAAATAATGGGTTTATTTTATTTATTAAAAATAAAAAAAAATAAACCCATAAAAATTAAAAATTCTATATAATTTAGAACAGTACACATTTTGGAATGTCATTCAAACAATAAATTCTACTGGTACTTACATTTTCTACAATTGAACAAATTTGAACATAAAAAGACATTGGCAATTCAAAACATGTTGCTAAATAATATCAATATTATTGTTTTACAACATATCTGGGTACAGTTTTCCACTATTGGACTGTATCATGGCATTAGGTGAAATATTTGCTTTAAAGAAATTGGTTGGTATTATATCAAAGTATTAGATGAAATGATGGGAAATGAAAGTGTAAAACATTTAACACTACAATGGTAATGAATCTAAAACAGCTTATTGTATTATTAGGTGGGATGAAATTTTTTTACTTGTTTTCATCAAACTGCATTTATTTAGAAAGTGCATTCACAATATGTAAATGATTATAGTTAATACATCATATCATTTGCACCCATAAAGCAACTAATGCAATATTTTTTTAAGGTTTAAATAATTAGTCGAGAAACAATCATGATATGCAAATAATCAAATACGTGACTACACATTTTTAAAAATGTTTATATTATATATTTTGGTACTTACATATTATCACAACAATCATCAATGATCAAGAAAACTCACCAAGTTGGCAACCCCAACTTCACATGTGTCATACATGCTAAATTGGCAATCATGCCCTTCGTTTCATATAATGTCGCCAATAGGTTGCAATAATATGTAAGTACTTATTTTTTTTATTGTATTTTCGATTTGCATGCATGCACATTATAAATCAAAAGATTTCACTAGACATTCTAGTAAACTTCCAAAATGTATTAATATAGTAAACTTACATGCAATTTTGGATATATTTTCTTCTATTAAACTTAAGTTTCAGCATAATATAATTTTACTGAAAAAATTGTTCTCAAAAATTATGATACAGACATGTCAGATATTTAAAAATATTTTTTAATACTATTTCAATGTATCATTTAGAATTTTATTTAATTATGTATTCTGCATTCTTTTGAAATATTAAAGTAAGCTAATCACAGATGCTTCAAACAATATGGTTTCAAAAATTACACAATACAATTAATTAAACAATTGGTACTAGACATTTATTAGAATAAAGTTACACAAAAGTATTAAAAAGATTAATCGTCTAATAATTTCTCATGTTATCCGATTAAACAAATAGTATTTCGGTAATCCATATTATATTCACAATCAAATTTAGTAGATTATTTTAAGCACTGAGTCTACAACAGTCTTCGTTTAAATATTATATGGCATATTTATCAGTATTATTATATAAATAAGGAAACAAACCATTTTTAGGTGGATATCGATACGCGTTATTTGTGGTGGATTCAAGTTCTTCAATCCTGGCATTCTCACGGCTAAAAAATTGGCCCATGTTTTCCTTCAATACTATTCGATTATAAAAATTTTGTCTTTAGATTTATAGTTTTCTTCTCTGAGACATCACTAAAACAATATTAAAAGCTTCAAAATAAGAATATATAGGCAAGCACAAATTTCTAAGAGACACAAAAATGCTCTAAATGGTGATATAACTTAATTTTCAATCTATTTAATATTACACATTTTAAAATCCCAAATAAGATGATTAAAGTTCAATATTTGTTTTTCTTTTCTAAAGGATGTTACATTTCTACTCATTCATCCAAAATATTTATTTACATGCCAGGTTTGAGTTGGTTGATTGTTTGATTGGAATAATCAAATTTAGAGCCGATGGGATATTCAATACAAAATGTCCTCTGAAACCAAAAATATAACTTATGCAACGTCAACAGCGACGTATTAATGTTATAAAGATGATTAGCTCATAAATTTAAATCAATGTTTCCCTCATGAAATACATTTATTTGTTTCAAAACTTTAATTAAAAATATGCGAATGTAGCATATTATACTAGCATTAAACCAAAAAAAAAAAAAAGATAAGTTCAATGGCTCAAAAGGATAATAAATCAGGATGAATTAAATAATTAATGTTAATTGATTAAAACTTAATTATATAGCACATCCAAAAATGTTAAATCCAACATAAACTTAACTCAGTGACGCGACAGCTCATGATGGCCAAGGCCTACTGTGCCCAACTCAGTATACGGGACCATGGGGCCTGAGGTGCATGATCAGATGTTCCGGTAAGATGGTCAGTCCGATGCTAAAACCCCCAGTGTGTGTGTGTTAAGTTTCCAAGCAAGCTTGGTACTCATTTTATCGACCCTCTGAAGGGATGAAGGCTGAGTCAACCTTGACCAGCCCGGGGTTTGAACCTCGGACCTGTGGTGTGGAAGAGCGATGCACTTACCACTCAGCCACTGGGCTTCTAAATCCAACATATCCTTCCAAAAAAATATATTATGCCCCTCCCCACCCCTTCATTCGAACTACTGAATAAGCATTGATTGGAACTATGAGGTGAAATATGCTTAAGTCCTCCTGGATTCCAAACGAATTTTAAAAAAGTACACAAAGCACTTCAGAGGGAGATGTTGGATGAATACTAAAATTTGCATTCTTTCGATAAGCCGGTTCTTCCGCAATTCTTTAATAAAATTCTATTATTTAATTAAATAATCAGATTTACAATTTTGTGCACTCACACATTTGGGGCATGCAATTTAAAATAACTTTATCACTATAAAATAAACTTAAAATAAGGATGCGTAACACTTCGGGAAATTAAAACTGCACGAAGACCAAAATACCATTGATTAGAACCTACGAGTATAT
>BMAV01003537.1:64684-144233 GCA_019973955.1 Trichonephila inaurata madagascariensis
AAAAAAAAATAGTTACGCTATTTTTAAAAAATTAATTATTATCCATTAAAGACAAGTTGCAGATATCATAAAAAAATTACAATTACAATATATTAATTTTTATTAGTCAAAAACATTAAATTTTATAAGAAGTTGCAAGTGTACGAACACTTTTGTGGCCCACTGTATTTTATCCCCGTATTCCTATGGGAACGAAAAGTACACAGCTGAAACCGCGGGGCGCTGCTTTTATCTATACAGTAGAGGCCAAAATTGTTGACATTTTTTTTAACTTATGTTTTTTAAGTTTGTATGCTTATAGAAAATTTTATGTTGCACAAAATGCAAAATATTTTATATCTTTTTAAAGAAAATTTAATGCTGAATTCAGTACAAAAAAGAAAATACAAATATTTTCAAGACAAAAAAGTCTTGCTGCAATAACTGTCGTTATACATTGTATACTGATAATAGCAGTGGGTTATCAGAGCTTAGTGAGTTTGCGATTATTTTTTATTATAGCTTCACATCGATGTTTCATTGAGCTGAAAATAATTTGAAGCTCTTCCTTCGTCATTACATGATGCCAAGAAACAATTATATCCTCAATTAGTTCCTTTTAATTCATGGTACCTCATTTAAACAAGAGTTTTCAAACGGTGCCAAAAGCTTTCGATGGGATCGAGGCCAGGACTGTTTCCTGGCCAGGATAACAATGATATTTTTTCAAAAGGCAATGACATAAAATGAAAGAGTAAATTGGACACATGTGTGATGAGAAAGTGATATTTCCTTTGTTAAAATTATATAACAGGTTGGTATTACAGTGACTACATCTGGAGACTGAACGTTTTGTTTAAGATGTCATAAGACGAATTTAATAATAATAAAAAAAATGCAGGAAAAGGCCGAAAAAGGTGCAACACATCTGTTGATGACAAAACAAAAATATGTTTCAGAGATAAAAGAATTTCATGGACATTCATCAGAAGTGATCTGAGTGATGCTGTTATTTCTGTCAGTTCAAAAACAATCAGGAGAAGATTAGCAGATGTAAGACTAAAAGGTAGAATTCCACGAAAAAAGCCGTATCTCAATTTACAGCAGCTGTAAAAGGGACTACAGTGGGCAATGGAACACATTAATTGGACAAATGATTATTGGTCGCAAGTTATATAGGGGGACGAAACTAAAATATCGTTATTCGGTAGTGATAGCCTAAAATATGTAAGATGTAGAATAGCAGAAATGCTACATTCTGACTGCTTCCAGGCAACTGTGAAGAACCCACATAGTTTTATCATTTAGTCATGCATATCAGCAGATGGTATTGGTCGCCTTCATATCAGCCCAAACTTTTGCCTTCCATCAGGGATATATTTACCCCCAATGTTTCATTTCTTCTTCAGCAAGATTCTGCTTCTTGCCACACAGTAAAGTAGTTGAAAGACTGGTACCATTCTAAGATTACTGGGTTGTTGTCCTAGCCAGAAAACAGGCCTCACCTAGATCCTATTGAAAGCTTATGGCACCTTTTGAAAATTCTTGTCCGAATGAGGTACCCATGAAATAAACCATTGAAATAACTCAATGAGGGTATAATTGTTTCCTGGCATCATGTAATAATGAAAGAAGAGCTTAAAACTATTTTCAGCTAGATGAAACATCGATGTGAAGCTGTAATAAAGAATAAACGCAACCTCACTAAGCTCTGATAACTAATTGCTATCTCTCAAGCTACTCTCTCACTCACTTAACACGATATCTCCAGAACCATGAGACGGACAGTCTTGAAATTAATTAAGCAGATTCCTTTCATAGAGTAGAGATTCGCTACAAAATGGTTTTTATGAAAATCGACCCCCAAGGGACGTCGTCAATAGCCCACGTGCAGCTTTATAGTGCGACGTTAATATAACTCTCTCTATCTCTCTTTCTATTATGTAAGGCTGGATGCATCATCGACAAAGACGCAAGGATTTCTGAGGACTCAGAAGAAAATTAAGCATATAGAGATTGTATAGAACGCGGCTTATTACTGCCTTGGAACGTATTGGCTTGCATTGAGTTAATTCCTGAAAATTCCTTATCAAGAGGGATATTAAAAGTACTGTTTTTGAAGTATTTATTACTAACAATTATAAGGTGTGGAGGAGAAATTAAATTTTATATGTTTAAAGAGTAGACTTTCGTGCTAGAGACGGTTGAATGTTTTTTCAATGTTGAGAAAGACACCACCGGGGATTTGTCTGGGATTGTATTCTGTTATGATTCTGATGTTGACTGGTTGTTGGAGCATTTAATCTCTTATAGATCATAATCTGTTACAGTGATGAGTTGGTATTGAAAAAGATAGAGTCTTCCAAGTTAATTTTATAGGAATTAAATTGAAAAGTTAAGAATTAAAATTAAAAACTTTCAAATTAAGGACTGCGCTTATTATTAGGAGAAAATAATTTAAATTGTTGTTTGTTTGTTTGTGTTGTTATTGGTGATAAATATATCTTTATTGCTTGTTTGGTTCCTTTTTGACCAAATATAATCCTGTTACAACGAGTTAATGGGTTATGATACTGATGACTGTGACTTGAAAAACTGTGCTGTGCTTACGCCATACTCCTAAGTGGGTGGGTAGAAAATAGTTTTATTTTGTTTGTTCACATGATTTTTTAAAATTAGGATATGTTCAAATACTTAACAAATTCTATTAAGAAAACTAATGGAGTGATAGTTATCCAAACGAGTCCCATTTTGATCAGGTTTGGAAATAAATGATAGTAGCATGTTTCTATTTCTATCAGGGGAAGTGAGTGTAATTCTGCTGGATATTTTAAGGTTAATGATTGGGTTTATAAAAAAGAATTTAGATGCAATGTTATGAATACCATCCTCATTATACCTTCCTTTTCTGTTATTTATGAATAATTTTTAAGCTTAGATGAGAGGGAGCGATAAGTTATTGAGAGGGATATAAATTACTACTGCACTTTCAACTTCCATTTGATCTTCATCAGAATGTGTCATTGTATTCCTGCAATGAGTTTTTGAGTGTTTTACCACATATATTGGGTTTATCTATTTAGGAATAGAGAAGTCTAGAATTACTAATTAGGGGAGGGTGGGTGGTGGGCAGATTAATCCGAGATCGTTGCTAAAAATAAGTAATAGACCTTGACATCAAGATTTAGATACCTAAACATGGCAACATTTTCCTTTTGTTATGAAAGTGAAAGTTGAGAATGTGCTGTAAATTTTAATCTAAAGATGTAAAATATTGGTATTCGTTAAAAATTTGCGTTTAAAATAGTTTTTCAAATTACGAAAAATACTTTTATGGGATATGGATTTGTTTAAGCATCAGCTAATTATTGTCTTCTTTAAATATTTTGTTCCGTTGTTGGAAAAGACCGAAATATCATCATTATGCCGGTATGAACTTAGTTTCGTTTTCTTATTTGTACGTAACTTTTTTTCGGGAAGTATTATTTTTTTATTAAGATAATAACTTCATATGTATACTTAACACATTGAGATTGCATTTCATTTTCTCAGTAATTTTCTCTTGGGAGGCTCTTAAAAAGTAGTAACTAATTTCCTATTTTTGTTAATTGTTATTGGTGAACGCTTACAGATGTTTTCATTATTTTACAATAAATATATAGAAAAAAATTGTATTAAAGATTTTGAAAAAATTATTACATTGAATCAAGTAAGCATCAAGTTTGCAGAAATCTCGTTCGTCTACCATAATTTAACAATGGTGGATATGGATATGAATAATATGCATTTACACGTATTTTAATTTTAATATTTAGTAATGCAAGAATTATAATAATTAAAACATAGTGTTACTTATTTAAAAAAAATTTGATTTTATTGTCCTGAAATGGTTTTTAGATTTAAAAACATTATAAGTAATTTTTATTGTATGAAATGAGAATTTTTTATTTTTATTCTGTATATGAATTTTATGCTCCTTAATTAATTTTAAGTAATTAAACAAATTTTGTGTTACTATATTAAAATGAACTATTTCTTTCATAGTATTTTTTGAAACTAATAATTTCTAAATGAACCTAGATTTATTATTTATTAGTAACATTGTATGTAAAACTGTGAAGAAAAACAAATGAATAGGATAAAAGGTTATATGTGCTTGTAATAACTCAAATGAAAACATGTCAGTATTTACTGGTTATAGGGCCCATGGGTTAGTAACTGTTTTTCTATTGCTGCAAATATTGGTGATCCAGTAAAATATGTCCTCTCTATAAACACATCAACTGAACAGAATTTGGTGCATTTTCTGCAAGTTGCAATGTCTCACTTTTTGGTTTCTGTGACTGACATAACTACCTACATGCTTTGTGAACATTTTGTTTAAAATGTTTTTATTGATTTTTAATTTTCTTAAAAGAAAATATTACATGTAGCATGTTATCTGCCTATGTTTTTATTAATGCTGATTGAATACTGTTTATCATAGATTTAAAATATGAAACATTTTTCTTCAATAAGTGAATATCAATGGGAAGAAATTGATATTTTTTTTAGATAGAAAAGATTAATAATAAAATATCAAATAATTTCTTCATATTGAAAAATTGAATGCTACAATATAAGGATTTCAATCCATATGTTATGAAATATTAATTCATATTTTTAAACTAATAAATAATTCTTGTGTTGAATACAAAAATTACTTAGCTCTCACATGTTATTCTCATGCAAGGGATTTATTGCCAAAGATTAAATGTATGCCAGAGATTGATCATCAAATATTTTGAGTTAAGGCAATTAATTTGACACCATTCTAAGGACAATAGCAAAAATTTGTTGAAATTGGTTAAA
This sequence comes from Trichonephila inaurata madagascariensis, assembly GCA_019973955.1. Lineage (NCBI taxonomy): Eukaryota > Metazoa > Arthropoda > Arachnida > Araneae > Nephilidae > Trichonephila > Trichonephila inaurata. Next base: position 69,515 of record BMAV01003537.1, read on the forward strand.
AGTTGCTGATAGTATGGGGTTCATATGCAAGTACTAACAAACGAAGCTAGATAAAAGAAGAAAATTCAAATAAATTATTTTGTGCTCTCTGTATGATTTAAATATTCATGATTTTAAATATTTTATTGATTTTTTTATTATATTAGTGATTGAATAAAAAAAGGGGAGAAAATGTTTAATTTTAATCTATGTTTGCAGTTATTTAAAAGTATATACATAAATATTGAAATTATTAGTAATAGGTGTTTGTTTCCTATACAAATTTCATATTTTGTTAATAATATTTCATTTAACATGGAATTTTATTAAAATTAATTTCATTAAGCATGAGATTAATGTTTAAAATTCTATCTGAAACATTATTACATCTATTTATCTTTTTTAAAAAGAAATTCATTGTTATGAAATTGTTTTATGTTTAGCATTAAAATAAATTCTAATTGAAATACTGTTTCTTATTTTATAAAGCATCTGTTGATATTCTAATTTTTGTAGTTTCTTTGGAAATTCTGAATTTTTTTCTTAGATTAAATTATCATAATATTCTCACCACAGTTAAACATTATTCATTATATATGCTAAATAATTAACAATGCTTTTTCTGAAGGAAGTAGAAGAATCATAATTTAAAATGATTGTTCATTATTATTGATTTGTTAGATTTCTGCATTTCATTTCAGTTTAACTATTTTAGTATTTCTCAAGAAAATTTTAAATGCATATTACTTATATTTAAAACAATATTCATGTAAATTGAAAATGAAATCATTCCAAGATAGATGTACTTGTGTTGTATATGTATTTTTTCATACACTTTAATAAAACATTTTTCTTTAGTTTAACAAGTTCTAGTATAAAGTTTTGTAGTACACTTTTACTAAAATAAGCTGTAAATAATAAATCTTGATTATAGATAACTTATTTTTAGATTTACCATCACACACACACAGTAATAACAGTACATGTTAAGAGAAACTTTTGTGTATCTTTGCAAACCTTCTGAGCCTAAATGAACTAACTTCTTTTTCTGGAAAAGAGTTATTAAATTTAAGTGAGCTGCTAGTTTTTGTTCTTTTCTGGTACACCTCTGTGGAAAAATGGAACTATAACTTGGTTAGATTCAATAGCTTAGAGAAATGAGATCATTTTCACATCTTATTTAATCAGAATGCTGATTTTTGAAAATTTTTAGGGAAATATTCTTTTTTAAGAGAATAAAAATCATCTTTCTCTTCCTATTATATTGTTGATGAATTCTAAAAGTTCTTTGCTTTATATAGTTGATATTTTTGGCTTGAATTTCAAATTGTATTGTTTTGAAATACATGTATTCTAGACCTTTATTTTCGTAGCATTTTCATTTATCTTTCTTGCCTTAAACTGTAACATGTAAAGGTCATCCATATTTTTGGTACATTGGTTAAGCTCTTGCTTAAAATAATACATTTGTAGTTACTTTAATAATGACTTGTTACTTACATGGTGAAAATAAATTTTTAGTGATGTGTTTGATAAAGGGTTTCAAAACTTATCTTTTACATTTTGTAAAGATCACTGTTGCTGAATGGGAATTGTCATATTTTGTGTTCAAGTGTGTTGAGCTTAGTTTGAGTTCTGATTATTCGATTACACTTCTTTTGAGATTAGGGAAGAATGTTACTTATTAATTTTGTCTCAAAATCCTTATATGATGTGTAGCACAGCATGAGAGTTTGGAGAGTGAAATACAAGTTCTGGTGTCATCTGTGTTATTTATCAATGGTTCAGAGTTGTAAGGCCTGTGCCTGTTAGTGCTGCATTAGAGACTATCTGGATAATGTAATTTAAAACAACCAATTTTGTTCTGCGTTTAATGAATAACTTGTGAGTTACAATGAATAGTGAATATATATTCTTTTAAACTTTACACTTGACTTTGAAAAGAGGCATTTGGTAAAATTACCATATTTACTCGAATCTAAGCCACACTTTTTTTCCAATGATAATGCTACTGAAAATCAGGTGCAGCTTAGAATTGAAGGGAAAAAAAAATTCGTTGGATGGGGGGCAGTTAGAGTAATCCCAAGTTCATGTATGCATTTAAAAGTTTATAATATGAGAGTAAAATAACTAATTATTCACTTCTTACTAGCTTACATTTTAAATTTATTTTAATTTTGTAAAATTTTATGTCAATAAACCATTTTACACTATTTTTCATTTTTCACAAAAACCTGGGTGGTGGGGTGTGGCTTAGAATCAATGGCAGCTTCGACTAAATATGGTATTATTTCTACTCTTATGGCTATCTATAGAGTCAAGCCATCTCAATCACCATTTTTCAATCACAAGTTCTTTTTCCAGAAACTGAGTTGTAGTTAAATTATTATTTTTTTCTGAAATAACTAACTACAATATACAAAATTTTATTTTCTCAAATATTCATGTATGATTATTTTCTACTGAAGTGATTTGAGTATAAATGACTATTGTCATTTAGGTTTTATGTGATATAAGTTGTTTATGCTTAGTGATGTCTGTAAATCAACTGATGAAAAAGAACTAGTAAATGTGTTCAGTCATGTTATTTAATATTTTATCATTTCTGTATTATCAAGTTTAGTTGTAAGTTATTATGTTATTTTTATAATTCTTAATGAAATATAATTTTGTTAAAATAAATTAGTCCAAATTATTTGTGGATTAAAAGCAGTTGTGTAATGGAGAATATTAGGGCTCCCCTGCTCAAAATTAGGTTTTGGGTCCTAAGTTGGTTCTTCTTGAAAATACCAAAATCATAACATCAGACATTGGGCCCCCTAGAATCATGGGCCCTTTTGCGATGTGGGTGTTGCGGAGGCATATGTTACGCTAATGGTTTAAAGACAAAGAGAATTTATGTATGAAATTAAAAAGTGTTCAAACATTTTTTATTTAAAAAAATATTTTTCTCTCTTGTACTGTGTAATTTTTTTAGTTCAGCTTTTGTATTACGATAATTATTTTTTAGTATGATTTACTAACAAAAAGTTCAATTTTTTAAGAAAATGCTGAAGAAAACATTTTAAAAAATACTATGCAAAACCAATATTATAAATACTTTGAAACTACTAGAACTTTTCTTTTCATGTAAGATATTACCATCCATATTGATCATAATTATTTCATTTTATTGTTACTTTATGGTTGAATCAATGATTATTTTTATCAAATGAAACAGGAGAGTTGCTCAACTTTTATAACATATTAAATTTTGTGAGATTCTCTTCATATTCAAATGACAAATGCACTAAGTCTTATCAAGTGTTGTTGAGGTTGTTTACTTTTTCTTAGTTCTTAATAAGATTGATTTGAGGCAATAATATCTAGTTAAGATATAATGTTGGAAATGCTAAAGAAATTTTAAAAATATATTACATACTTCCAAGCATTTCCTTTGCTTTTGAAAAAATTGCTCCTTTTTCTACCTGTAATTCATGTTGCTAAGCAGATCTGAAGATTCTGCTTACATGTGTTTCATACTATCTCCATATTCTTTAAGTACTTTCTGTATTTAAAAACAAAATGAACACTAATAACAAGGTGTCTTATTTTACATGTTACATCTCTTATATAGCTATTTTTCTATTAGAGTATAACGGGTTTTTTTATCTTTTTTTGCAGGCAATAAAAAGAAGATGTGACAAACAAATCCCATTTTGTCATGCTTTACATTTTTGGAGGAAGAAAGTGGACAGTTCAACACTTTCACCCAACCTGTTTGTTCTTTCGTGAGTGAAGGTCACTACATGTCTTAAACTAAAGGCATTTAGTAAGGAATCCAGATAACATGTGTCTTGTATTCAATGGATGGAGAGGACAATTCAGCGGATTCCTTGTTAAACATTGACAAAAATGCTTGGGAAGAAACAACTGCAAAAGTTATTCAGAGCATTGAGGAGCGCTGTTTGAGGAAGGAAAATGAATATGAAGGCTCAGTTACACAATTTGGAGCCCAAACTGAGTTCTCAAGACCATGGTCTTGTCATAAAGCTCCAAGGAAATCTCATCTTAAATCTGATACTGGTGGTAAAGGTAAACATGAAACTGAAGGTACTAAAACTGTTACAATAGATTTAGGGAAAACAGGATCAGCAGGTGATGAGGGTCAAACTGGTCCAGAAACATCTTTAGAACATCATTTAGAAGACATTAAATACATTGATGATAGTGCCAAAAGTTCTTTATCTACAAGTTTAACTGAAACACCAGCTCCTATACCACAACCACCACCTTCCACTCCTTATCCTCAATCTCCTCAACAACATCTGGAAAGATCATGTGCCTCTGTTCTTGAAGAACGTTATTGTCAAGCATTTATTAGTTCTAAAAATGAGCAGATAGCTGATAGCTGGAATAGACATTACACATCTCCTCGCCTTCCTCCTAATCACCACTTGTATGCTCCTAAATTTAGGCATGAACCCAGATTAGTAGTTAGTCCTTTGCCTTCAGAAAAATCAAAGCAAGAAAAAGATGGTGCACATTCAGAAACAGATTATTATTCAAGGAATTCTATTGGGGATTCTGAGCATCAAGTTACACAAAATCTTTATATAGAAAGGGATTTTAGGTAAGTAAACAGAAAAATTACTTTCCTCTATTTTATTGATCAGTAAATTTTATAAAATATTTCATTTTAAGAACTAATGATATTTAGAATTAGGAAATGTTCATTATAATGAGTTTGGAGTTTTTATTTTTTGCCATATATAGCTAAATGAAAGATGATGTAAATGAGGATGTACATTTGTGGAAAAGAGATTTGCATCTGTAGTGACTGATGTTCTGGAACTTAAATTCTCTTTTGAATAATAATAAAAAGATACTCTCTTGTATTAATTTTGGAATACAGGTGACCTTCTTAGAGTAACATTCAACCTATCTTTTTTTTTTTTTCATTTGTAGCTTTTTTTCTGGATAAAACAGGATGCATAAATTGTAAAATTTTGATTAACTGGCATACAATTAATTTGAAGGCACCAAAAATTATATCAATTTAAGAATGGATGATTGAATGAAATTCTGATTTATTTTAAAATTCAGCCTACATTATTTGGAATGAAGATAAGTTACTTCACTTGTATTATATATTGTATAAGAAACAATTAAGTAATTGGATAGTTAGTTTCTTCATAATAGTTTTCTATTGAAGGAATATTTTTTCAATAATTTTAATGTCAAAGAACAATTTCCTTGATATGAAACTTTTTGAAAAACTTCAATTTTTAGTATATTAAGCTAACTTTCAAAATGTGTCATTAGTTTTTTAAAGCAGATATCTTGTTCCTTTATTATTATGTCACTTTTAAGCAACCTTAGGTCATAGGTTTGTGTGTAAAATTTCTTACCTATGTAATTATTTAGGAATAGTATTTTAAAAAGTTTAAAAATATACATTTTTTCCCCATTATTTTTCTACTTTAAAAGTGACATTAAATGAACTGACAACCTGATTTTTATGTTTACCTTATTTTGATGTTCTATTGTCAAAAATATTACATGATAGGGTTTAATTGCCAAAGATTTCATGATTTATGATAAACGACAATTGCTAAGCATTTTCTGTTACCAATGGTATGGGGGAAAATTAATATGCAAGTCAAGGATGGCTTAAGGCATGGGCTTACTGCGGCCAGACCCAGGGCCTTGTGTTGTATTTAACGTGGCCTCAATAAGATCAGATCTGAATAATTTTAACTTTCAAATGTTATACCTGGACATATTCTCTGAAAGATTGGGAATTTTGAATTATATGTCAACTAGCAACATCGGTAAGGCTGCATTATTAATAAGTAATGATAGTGTAAAATATATATGGTCGGCCTAGGCTTACCACATCATACCATCATTACTCATTTAGACAAAACACGGCAAGCAATCAAGCTGGTTTTTACCTAGGTTTGTGAGATTTTTAAGTCATACATGTTTATTTGTTTTGGGTTACTGTTTGTACAAGTGTTTGACAACATATTTTATTTACTATCTACTTTTAAGGGTCACAAGTGTGGCCTACTTTTGCATAGGGACTCAGAGCATCAAGAAGTCTTAAGACATCCCGAATGCAAATATTCATTTTTTAAATACGCAAGATTCAATTTATTCAATACATAATCAATCATAATTATTTGAATGTATGATATAAATAACTGTCATGAGTATGTTCTTATGAATCAATATATTCTTCAGTGAAGTTTTATTTGGGGGTTTCCAAGTGTCTACAATTTTGCTTAAGGTGCCATTTTTAAAATAAATATATAAGAATATTCATGAGTGCAATAAAATTTTCATAGGGTTAATTATTTTAGAAGCTAATTTCTTTCAATTCATTATATTAGCCATTTTTTAATATAAAGTTTTGTTAATTTATTTTTCATCTCTTTTAATCTTTCTATTTTTTTTCTTTTTCAGATATTATTTTCAGCATCCATATTCTCGTCTTTTTGTTTCTTATTTTGTGATATTTTGCAACTTCTTGGTATTTGCTGAAGATCCTGTTTCTCATAGCCATACTGAGAGTGAAATTCCATTTGTTGGCCATGTTTTCTCATTTGTTGCTACTAAGTACCCTCCTCAATGGAGCTGGTGCATTCTCAAAGTAATTCTTTGGGTTATTGCCATCATAAGTGGGTGTTTTTTTGGAAAATATTTGATCCACCATTTACTACTTAGTAAGTAATTTTGTTATTTAAAACAAATGATTTATTATTTTAATACTAATCACTATGAAATACTATACATGCATTGAATTTTAGTTGTTTTAGAAAATTTTTAGTTATTTTCAAAATGCATAATTCCTTAATTTTTAATATTGAATTTGATAACAAGATTTGGAAATACAATTTTTTGTTTGAATTATAACTTAAAATTTAAAAACGTATGATTTTCTTAATTATCCATTCATTTTTAATTTTATGATTTAGTTTCATTTGTATTATTGAATGTAGTTGTTATAAATTAAATGAAAAACAGATTTGAAGATATTATTTATAGAGGGTTATTTAATATTTAAATAAAACAGCTAAAAAGAATTTTTTCATTGAAATGATGCTTTGTTTTCATACACCAAAATTCATTTATTTAAACTTTCAAATGATCTTTCCTATCAATATCATATCAAACTAGCATTGGTATTAATATTGTATCTTATTTTTAATTAATATAAGTCCTGAAGAAAGTGAAGTCATGTTTTTGTGAAATGCTTTTAGTAATTCATTATTGTTTAAAAGCTTTAGCCTGTTATTTTTTGAAATTTATTAAGTATTTTTAATAATTATACATTTGTAAAATTTGGATGAATGAGCTATTTTAATTTTTAAATGTTTTATCGGTAAAATCCTAGGAGAGCCCACACCCTTGGCGACAAACTGAAAAAAGCGCCAAGCCAGAATGATATGGCACCAAGCGTAACTGACAATGGCGGCAAGTGAATATAGTGGGATAAGGAGGATGCGTAATTAACATATATGTGAACAATACAGAACATTTAAGATTAAACATTTAAGATAAAAAATATAAAAACAGCACTTACTTTCTTACTGCTTATCTTTTCCGAGTGGAGGGTACAGCGTAACAACAGATTTTAAAAAAGTCTCATCGCTAAGCCAATGATTGTCTGAGCACTGCCATATATACTTCTGTGAAGTAATGGTCGAACATGCCTGGTACGATTTTGAAGGAAGCTCTTTCGTTCGTATAATCCCATTCACTCATCACATTTAGGACATTCATAAGTCGGAGCAATCCTTCATTCATACATCATTCAATAAATTCAATCTTATCTTTCACCTTCAACAAAGTAAAAAAAATGCTAAGGTATATTCACTCACACACAGCCATATTTCCAGCCCAGTGCCCAACAACAAAATGAAATTTGAAATGCTCACTGACAAAATACGAAAATTCGAGAAATAGTTAGATTTACCATATCAAGTGCATTAAAGTAGGGTTACCAAGATAGCACAATTATCGCCAACCAAAATAATTTGCGCCAAGGGTGTGGGTTCTCCTAGGACCGAACCGTTTTATCTCACAATCCCCTTCTAACTTCATCATTTATCTAAGAATTTAACATTTGGTGAAAATAAAATTGAAATTTGATTAAAACTTTCATGATTTTATTATGTTTCTTTTCTTTTAAAATGCTTGCACCTGTAATAATTTCTTTTTTACAAAATATTATTATTATTTTGTGAAAATATGCTTATGAGTTAAATATATTAATTTTATTTTAGGTAATTTTTTTCGCCTGAAGATGTTTCGGGATGAGCAAGGCACTTGGATGATAATGTTTCTTACATCATTGATGTTTATTTTTATGTTTTCAAAAGTTTATAACTGGTTTCTACAATTTGGGCATTCATCATATGATATATATCACATAAATTCTCATATGGGCATTACAAATGCAAATTTTATGAAAGCTGCAGCATGTGGGACTTGGATTGGAGACTTTGTAACAGCTTGGATGGTAACTTTAAAATTAAAAATACATAATCATTTAGTTAAATAATTATGAAAAAGATAATTTAATATATTTTACAAATTAGAAAACCATTCTATAATCAAATAAATTAATAATTTTTGACTGATTAAATATTGTATTAAAAGTAGTTAATATTGTGCAATGATATAAATTAATGGTACGTTTTGTATTCAAGAAATAAATTAATATTTCTTATATTTTAAAGAAAGAGATATTTTAATTCATAGTTGTATGTATTTCAATTGAATTATATGATTAAAAAAATGCTTAATATTATGATTTTCTACAATCAACTTTGATGTATTCTCTTTTGAAACCTGTCATTACGTGATATTATTTTTTGATATTTTTAAATTTAAAGTTAATGTTTAGATTTTATTAAAAGATATTTATATATAGGTAACGGACATGATGCTTCAAGACAACTTATACCCAAATTGGGCAAGACCTTACAGAGAATTTTGGCGTTCTCATGGTCGCATCAGGATTGTGACATTTTGGTTGGGCTCTATTATTATGACAGCATTGGTAGTTACCCTCATTGTCAGTGACTTGATAAGTTGGGATAATTTGAATCGAGATTTCGTAGCTACAACTGAGCTTTCTAGAGCTTTTTTGGCCTCTTTTATACTTGTGATGGATTTATTGATTGTGATGCAAGTAAGTTTCAGATAAGGAAGTATCTTCTACCTTTAATTGTAGTTATCATTGAATCATTTTTATTTGAATGAAAAATGCATTTGAGTATAAATGTTTTGGTGTAAAAAAATACATGATGTATTGTATTAAAAATATAATAAACACTTTATTTAAAAACACTTGATATCAAATTTGATTTGTATTTAAAAATTTGATAGGCATATTCAATGCTACAAGAATTTGTTTTCTAAAAGTGATTTAAATGTTATTTTGTCTAGATCTGTGAAAATTATTACATTCAAATACGTTTTTTTTAGAAATATGATCATTTCAATACATTTTGATTCTTAATCTGCTATTGATTAAGAATCAATAGCTCATTGATTATATTTTGCAATTATAAATGATTTTCTAATGCAATTAACAATTTTACTTTTATTTGATAACCTTGAGTACATATAACAAATGTGAATATTTATTCATGTAGACTTTTTTTCTTGGCACATTTTCTCAACATTAAATGTTATTTTTTAAAATTTCTTTCATAGCAATAATTATGCTATTTCCTTACTTTCTCATCTCTAATTCTGATTTTGACTAAATTTTTGACTTGTTACTAGATGGTAAGAGAAATTTGTTAAAATGCACTAATTTGACATCAAAATTGCTAGCTGTGGCTTAACCCCAAAAATACCTACACTGGAATAGAATATTCAGTTTGATTATTGAAAGTTTGTTATTTATATTTATTGTAGGATTGGGATTTTCCTCATTTTGTATGTGATTTGGATATAAAGCTTCCAGGTTTGCATGCTGCATCATTTAAATTTGAATTATTCCAGAAATATGTTAATCTTCCTGATGTTAGTATTCATGTTACTGGTAAGTATGTTTTACTTTTAGTTCATCTTTTATATTTGTGGCATAATTGATACTAATTGGTTGGTAAAATAACAATGAAAAGAACTTGTAAATTTTAATTTTCTTTGCTTCCATTTTATAGTAATTGCTTTTATTTTCATGTTAATGGGAAATAACAAATTAAACATCAAATTAGGTATTAGGAAAGTCTAATTTAAATATTAATTAAATGATGTAAAAAATGAGTTAAGGTAACTGAAAAGTGACTTAGTATTTATCTTTAATCAGACTTTGTAAAATAATTTTTTGAATGCGAGCTGGCTGGATCGCGTAGTTAGTTAGGCACTGGCCTTGTCCGCCCAAGTCAGTAGATTTTCATGATGCAAAAAATTGACAGTGTCCATGTTGTATGATTATGTGGCATGTTGAAGATCCTTAGAGTGCCTGTTTGGTTTGGGTGCTCTTGGAAAAATTAAATTCCTTGTACAATATGCATCATCAGAGCTTAGGTACCACCCTCCGGGGAGGAGACTGAGCTCTAAAATTACATTGCGTTAATTGGTATCTACCTATATGGTGCTACACTAAAAAGTGATACCAGCTCCTGGAGAATGTACTAGGTATATAATGATAATTACCAATCTGCAGCCAAATTTGAAAGGAAAAAAAAAAATTTTTTTTTGGAATTTTACTGAAATTCCAATTCTGATAGTAAAAAATTTAAGAGAAAAAGTGTACATTTTTGTTAATATAAGTTGTTTTCTTGTTAAAATATTTAATAAAAGTTTTAAAGTGGTAAATATATTTTTAAAAAAGGAAAGGGAATGGGTATATAAAGAAGGGAACATGTATAAAGTATTTTTATACATCAGTTATCACTTTTTAAATATGAATATTTTTTATTGTACATTTACTTTGTCTTGAGAGATAGTTAATTTTTTTAAGGAAAAAGCAATGCCACTCTGAATATGATTTAAATCATGTATTATTCAACTTTCATTGCTGTTAGATTTATGTATTGTCGATTTATTGATCAAAAATTAAAACATAATTATGATGAGTTGCTTAACAGATTCTTTGTGGAAAATAAATCTTATGTCGTTTATTCAAAGAAAGTTTTTACATTTTTTTCAGGTTATTTTCAATTGTAAAAATTAATTAGATATTATTTTATTACAATTTATTTCATTTTTAATAAAAAGTGAATTTGTAAAAAAATCTATTTTTTTCTCTCTAGGGAAATGGTTTAATTACAGTATAATTGTGTTTGTGATGATTTTGGATTTAAATATGTGGAAAAATCAAATATTTTACATTCCAAGTGAATATGGACAGTATACTGGACCAAATCATAAAGTTTACTCAATTCCAGATACAGGCCTTTTGGTAGCTAGTAAGTCATTTGTTTGCCATATATATTATGATAAATATTAATTTTTATCGATTTGTCAGTATTCCAAGAAAATTTTATATTAATCTTGAAGGAGACCCACTTAGCATCTTGTTATGCATTTTTCATAGCTTCCTAAAAATATATTTGGATAACCTTAGAATAATCATCTCTTAATGATCTGAAATAGAAATTTTGCTAATATTCAATAACCAGCAATGATTTTTAATTTTATTATGTTTCAGGTTTTTATGTTGTATGTTTATTTCATTTCATGCTTCTGCTTAAAATATAAATACTTCCAATTATTATTATATGATAAAAAGTATTAAATGCAACTTATTTTGCAATATTATGAGAAATTTCCAAGTAATACTTAAAAAAAGATGAGTTAGAGAAAAAAAATTAGGCATGGTGGACATTTTTAACTTGACTTTTCAAGAACATTATTAAAAAGCCTGTTTGATTGTAATTACATGGAGTTCAGTAAATATTTATCAAAAAGAATATTGAAAACAAAAACATAGATGCACGTATTTGCTGTATTATGCAATTTTTATATTCATTTTTGGAATAACATTCTAAAGAGTTTTTTTTTTTTTTCATTGATCATTCACTGCTTTTACCTTTTTATTATCAACTTATTTTGAAGTGAAAATTTTGTCACATGCTAAATTATTAGCAGAAGATAATTAACTTTATGTACTGCTTATATATACAAAACTAATAATCTTCATATTCATACTGCTGGTTAAGTGTTCAGTGAAAAATGGATAGCTATTTAAAAATGGATAGCTATATAAAAATGGATAACCAAAAGTTTGTATAAGTCATTTCCTGAGCTAAAAGGTATAATACTTTTTTTTAAAACAGAGTTATGTATATCTGTATATTATTCTGATTTGACTTTTAAGTAGGTAAAATTACAAAAGAGTTTCATCCTTTGCCTGTAGAGTTATAATCTTAATTACATTAGTTATTGCATTTGTCAAAATATATTAAATATACAGAATTCATGAGATTTGCTTATATTATGCTTCCAAAAATGCCATTTGAAAACTGTATTTTTCTAAATTTATTGTCTGATTTGGTGGCAAAAATTCATAGTATTCCCCACCATGTACAAAGCATCATTTTTTTTGTGATATCTCGTAGACTGTTTAATGTGGATTTTTAGTGATATCTTGTTTTAAGATGTCCTCTTTTACAAATGATGGTCATTCAGAACAGGAAACATTTTCAAGATTGAAATTTTCACATTTAAACTTCTCAAACCATCTTTGAGCTGTGTCATTTGAAACTGCACTTTGTCCGTATACTGCACAAATTTTACAATCAGTCTGATTAGCATTTTAACCTTTCTTGAAATCAATGAGCATAATATGATGAAAATAAACTTTTGATTCTTGATTCTGAACACTGCACTGAAATAAAAGTTATGTTACACTATGAGCAAGAACAAGCAGAAAAGTTTGAATATTTAAATTAAATGTCATTCAAGGTCACTACTTATCAGTAATAACAAAATAACTGGATGAAACTGCATTTTTCTTTGAAGAACTGCAGGACTTTCTGGATGACCCCATATCCTCATAAAACTGACATTATTTTGTCTGCTCTTATAGTGAAAATATTGCTATTTTGAGAAGGATGTCATTTTCAACTTACTTTGATTTTACTTCCCTGTCATAATTTTGTAGTTAGTTATCTTGTAGAGTTAAGATCTTAATAATGTATACAGATTCATTTTGGCTTGTTTCAAGTTTCTATGCAACTGGCATGATTGCATTATGGAATAATCTCATGAAACAATAATTGTTATTAAATCTGTACACCTGTTTTATCATGTAAATTGATAATTCTTGAAAAAAAAAAGGGGGGGGGGAATCAATTTTTTATGATAATGACCATTATTTGGGTGTTCCTAAAAAGTTTTATCACGGATTGTTAATATTTCATTACAATTGTATCAATTGCATTAATACAAAATAATAGTAATTAAAATAAATTCAGTCATTGATAAAAACTTACTGATAGGTAGTATTTAACATAATTTTGAATGTGTATTCTCAATTTATATAATTTAATTTACCCTGTAATACTAAAACTGTGTCCTTTATTCAATTCAAGGAAACTATTCATTTTGTAATAATGCATGTATTTTAATTTTATTTAAAACTATTAATAATAGAGAATCAATGATAAAACTTATGAAATAAGTTTATGATTATTCATTCTTTTTTCAGTCAAATCAAAAATTAGTCTTGCAAAAACACTTAAATTGTTTTTAATAGTGCGCAATGCATGGTCCATTTTTTTCTTTACTGACATTGCATGGAATAATAATTTGTGTCTTTTATTACAGACAACTCCACTTTATGGACTTATGAGATACGAAATACTCAAATTGATCCTAACACAAATAAAACTCTTCTGGAAGGTGATATTTCCATGAATTCTCGATATTTAGGTTATCCTCTGTCAGTAAAGGGAATGGCTTTTATGCCCTCCCTTATAGGTTTTGCCATGTTTGGAATACTTACTTACTTGTATGGTCGTTTTCCACCACCTACTGAACGACTGGTTTATGGACGTCATAGAAAGCGTAAACGAGAAGTACCACGCAGCAGCTGGAGACGAGAGCGTGGAAACCGCTGCACTCATTATCTAATTCATAATAAAGATAAGTATCCTGAAGAAAAGAAGAAAGGTAACCAACTTACTGAATTGATTGTTGCCTGGGAGGAGAATTTAGGTCCTACAAAGCAATGTGAAAAGCCGTTATGACATACATAGATGGTTTGTTGTCACCTTAAGCTAGCTTTATAGTATGCTGCAGTATATCATGTGGTATCATTGGACTTAATCCTCATGCTTCTGCTTGGGTATCAAATATCTCTCAAGAGTTTGAATGTTGTTGTATAGTAATATTTAAAATCTTTTAAATTCAAATGTGAATATTTTAAAAATTTTAAAAATGTATCAAATTAATTAATGATAATTTTTTTTCTGAAAGTAATTGCTTCATTTCTCTTGACTAAAAAAATATTTTTAATATGGAGAATAAATGAATTTGAAGAAATATAGCTTATATATTTTTTGTTGATTACTATTTCTTTTGTGAAACTTTTTAGATGGCAAGAGATAGGCCGTAAGCTGATTACGTTAAAAATATTTTTGGTACATGTGGACAATTAGTAAACTTATTTTTATAGTCAATATCACTTAATTAAATTTATGTTGAGTGTATAGATGCACAATTATAGCTTAGTAGTCAGAACACTCTTCCTACTTAAGATGTGAGAAACATATTTAAAATAATATGTAAAAATGCTATGTTTTTTTGCATATAGAATATGTGTAAAATTTACTTTGTATTGTACAAATTTTGTGAAGTATCAATCTAAAAATGTTGCATGTAAATAGCTTATTCTACATGAATACATTTTGTTATAGTAAATTTCAATTTTTCTTTATTGATTTTTTTTATTTTATCATAAAAAAAAAATCCTTAACTATTTATTATTTACTTTATTTATTTGTGTAATTATATTATTAGAGAAATAAGAGTGTATTAAACTTCTCTCCATTATGTCTTGATTTCTATGAAATAAGTTACAAACTGTATGTGATCAATTTTATGCACAATTAAAATGAGAAAAATGAAGTTTAAAGTATGTGTAATGTATTAAATTTGTTTTTAAATTTGCTTATTACAAATGTTATGTTTTGAATAATTTTTTTTCAAGGAAGTTGGAAAATTTTTAGTTAATCAGTCTGTTTGATTATTAATTAAGTTGTATGAATATCTTAGATTTTCAATTTTATGAATTTTAAAAAAAATCAAGCAAAATTTCCCTTTTGTTAGTGATGATTTTTTCCCTTTGATTATTAATAATAAACATTAATTTTTTTAAAAACAATCTTATCATTTTGAAGAAATAAGATTTGGAAATGGACTTTTAGAATTCATAATTTCCCATAAGGAAAAGTACCAGATAGTGTTAGAGAAAAGCAATCCTTAAATAGATTCAACAACCATTTTCCTTAGAAAAAGAAGCCACCATACCAGATGAAGTTTCAAGCATTTTAGGAACAAATTACATGACTTAATTACTTTAACTACTACTATAATATTACTCTTCATTTGAGTTTTAAAGTATTTTATAGGTTTAGAATTTGAAAACAAATTATTTAAAGAACTTACATGATAAAATGTTCTTTGCTCCATCTCTTGAAAAGGAAATATAGAATGAAGAATAAAATTTATTTAGATTTGCAGTATATATAATGTATATAAATTTTTGAACAAGTATGTATATATTTTCATATATAATCAATAAAAATACATATAAATCTAAAGAAGCAAAGCAAAAAAAAGTATGACCAAGACAGTACAGGTCAAAAATAATATAAAAATACAGAGGGAAAGTGAATATATATATTCTCTATATGTGAGAGATAATGTAATATTTATATATAATTAAGATCTATCACAATTATTATTACATTAAAAGGTTATAAGTCTTGAATGTTTGTTACCCAAGCAGAATATTCAGTTCTTTGTTTCTTGGAAACAGCTGTATGTTGTATTATGTGGTTATTATAAATGGCTAAGATGTATGTTTGTGCTAATATAGTATAAAAATGTTATTGCAATGATTGCTGAAGAAAAGAGTGATATGCATATAATACATAATGTATTTTATCTGCAGATATGTGGTTTAATTTTAAAAATGTCTCTCTGTTATCAGTATGTGTTGTGATTCCAGGATTTCTATAAAAAGTATTTTCATAGCATTTCTGCCTTGTACATACAGAGTGTGAGAAAATGGAGTATCTGCTGAGATATTTTGCCATATTTCTTGAATACTTTTATGAGTTGTTTTTTTTACTGATTCTAGTCAGATCATATAAATTGAGCTGTTTTATTCCTTATTTTTCTTTCTTATTTCAGTAATATATTTAAAAATAATTTAGGAATATTATTTTTCTCAGCCAAACAATTGAGCTTCCATCATTGAGTTTTTTTAAAGGAATAATTGCATTTTTATACTGTGTTAAAACTTCGTTAGCTTTAAAAAAAATGTTCAAAGTAATTTAAGGCAAATTCAATTAAACTACTTATTTTTTTTTATGTATTGTGTTTTTTATTGTTAATCTGTTGTTTGAATGTACATAGAATATTTTTTCTTTTAAAGCAGAATTGTCTCACTTCCATGTAAATTGAATGAATTTTTATACCAAAAACTATTAAGGAGGAAATGCTAGTATAAGTTATCAGCAACTCTCTCTTAACCTGAAATACAGGTCTTTTCTTTTACATCATAATTATTTTTGTCTGTGTTATTTATTTGATTTAAGTATATATGCCATTTTTTGGTATGAAATAAATATGCATTTTATCGAGTTTTTGTTAAATTTATAGAAAAGTACATTTTTTTTCATTCTTTTTAAAATTATACAGAAAAAATTATTTATTTCATTTTTCCTTTTTATTTAAATTTTTTTTATAAATTTGAGAAAACTGTTAATATTTGTTAATGGAAAGAAAATTTGCATGGATGAAAAGCAAAATCTGAATATTGAAGTTTATTATTTGTATTGAGTATTATTTTTACAAAATCTAGTCTATAGATGCTTCTCTGGAAGCGTCTTGCAATATTTGTTTTTATTTATATATTTATGCAAGTTTTTGACTCACCAAAGTTGCCACATGTGTTTTAGAAATGAATAAGATTTGCAACATACATTTACCCTCATACATTTCATAGCTATCTTTTTAGAATTATATTATTTCTTCCAATGCATTGATATTACTTCGCTGTTGCTCTAAAATTGTATTTGAATATAGCTGTATTAGAAAAATGAGGATAGTCCATTGTTGCAAAATATTTAATTCTGATGAATGTTTTCTCAATTTATCATCAGCTGTCCTTTTATGAAAATTATTTAAGCCATGTATACAGTTTGCCATTTTGTGGATCATTTTAAAAAAGATTTGTTATGTGATGGCTTATATATTTACTTAAACATTTTCGTAATCATCAGATATTTATAAAAATTATTTCTAAGATTAAATATACTTAACAAAGTTATATTAGGGTAATGTAAATCATCTCTCACAATTATCTTGAAAGTTCAGTTATTTAAAATCTTGCCTAATTGAAGATATATGTGTTATAAGCATTTTTACCATTTACAGATTAAAAATTTAGAATATGTTAAAATTCTCAAAATTTTCCTTCTTTCATGTGCAGTTTTGGCTCTAATTGCTCTTCCAGTTCATAAATATAAGCCAAAATGGCCAAATGAAGGAAAAGAGAATTGCAAGTGAATTATTTTTTTAAAAATTTAATCAGTTACATCAGGCATGTCAAACTCATATGATACTACAGGCTGCAAGTTCTATTTTATATTAAGTAGAGGACTGCATGTTTTTAATGTTAAAAAAATTAATAAATATGTTTAAAATAAATGTATACATTTTGTTTGGTAATAACAGAAAAAAAAAAGCAAAGTTGAAAAAACATTTATCGAACTCTACCTATCTTATTTTTATTCTGCGTTGGTTTATTTTATAATGTATTATTGTGTACCTATTTATTGGTCAGGCAGCATGCAGCACGCGAGTTTGACACCCCTGAGTTACATGAATTAAAACTCCAGAAATTAAAGTTTACTTTATAGTAGTGAGTTGCATTGATTGAATAATAGTAACTATCATAGTTTTGCTAAAATTATGTAGATTATATTTGAAAATCTTGCATCATATTTTTGATTTATTATAAATAAACAAAAAGTTTGTGTAAAATAATATAGATTTAAGCTTTTCTTATATTTAAGCCATTTAAAATTATTATTTTATAGTTTTTCTAAGCCTAAATTTGACAATTTTCTGAAAATAATTACATTGCATTTCAAATGGATTTAAATTATGTATACAGTTCTTCAATTTCGGAAGATTATTATCTAGGGAAGACGAAGAATTATATTAGTTTTATTAAATCTGCTTCAGTTTGAAGTATTCTAATTAAAGCTAAAGAATATCCAAATTGAATAAAATTCAATTGGTAATTCATAAATTTTAAATGAAATTTATATATATCAAGAAAATCATTGTAATATAAATAATAGAAAAAAAAAATACAGTTAAATATTAATATTGAAGGCATAGCAATGATTAGATCTTAAGAAAAGTTTTCAGTTAACTTTACTTCCAATTATACTAATTATTTGCGATATAATTCATTACTCCAGTACAAGTTATTTTCAGGTAGCATCTATAGTTTCTTCATTATAAAAGTTTGTTACTGAATCTTATTTTTCTATAAATCATTTTACTTTACTCAGGGTGAATTATTTATGAATTTGTATTTATCTTATGTTTTTAAACGTACAATTTTTATATTGATTTATTTTGTTATAAATAATCTGGTTTATGTAGCAATACTACATAAACCAGATTATTAATATGAAAGATGATTTGTAGGCTTCTAATATTTGGAAGTCCTTTAAAAGATACCAAAGATTAAGAATAGATATATCGAATCACTGTATTTTTACTGTTGTGATGCATTATATTTTGCTTAGGATGAAACAAAGCATTTTTATTTGCAGATTTTGTTAATTTTTTTAAAAAATATTTTAAATAACTTTTTTTTTTGTATAATTTTATTGCAAGTTTTTATAATATAGATTTCTAAAATATGTAATTTAGCATTAAGAGAAATTTCTTTTAAAAAAATGTTCATTATGCACTATTTTTATTGCTTAGAATTAGTAACTTCAGTCAGAATATTTTAAATTACCTCCATTGATTTATTTGAACTATAACATCTAAAATATCCGTTCATTAGAATAGGTTTTTAAAATCAAATATGCTAAGTATCATGTTTTCTGTTCATGATTTTAATAAATCAGTGAAATTATGAGATGTTAGGATTTTTTTTTTAATATTACAAAATCATCGCAGTATTTTAAAACTGTGTATTTTCATGGAAGAAATGTACATAGATACACAATTGTAAACCAAATTCTTCATATGATGATTAGATGAATAGAATGTTTATGTGTAAAATTAATTAATATCTGCACACCTATATATTAAACTGCCATAACTGTATAAAATTATGATCTAAATTTTTAAATGTATGCATGCTTTTTTTTCTAAGGTAGCAAATTTTTCTGAATCAGAATTTGTAAATAATATGAGTGATGTAAAGATTTGTATCATCAACACACAACCATGCTTTTCTAATCAAACTGATCCATAGAGTGAAGTTTTGCTTGTTGATTCAAATTTAAAATTTTCTAAATATTTTCTTCATAATATGCCTAAAATAAATGTGTTTCATGGATTTTGAATTTCACATTGTTCACGTAACTGATTGTTCATTACTTTGAAGTAAGTTGTGAGCTTTATAGTTCGCATTGTTGTGCAAAGTGAATAAATATTTTTATTAATGTACTTAAATTTTTTATTTTGGGAAAATTTTGTTGACATTACAAGCACACACTTAAATTGCAGTTTTTATTTAAATACATTGATCCCATTTAAAGTTATAACAATTTTTATGTCTGTTCATGCATAAATGAATTTTTGATGTATATTCCTCATGAATTCTTATATACTAAGTCAATTTCTTGAATGTCTCATGTGAAAACACTTTTTTTTTTTTTGTCATGAACACAGTTTAAAGATGAAAAAAATACAAGATATTCTTTTCCATTAGATAAGGGTGTTATTCTCTATCATGTTAAGGGTTTTGTGAATAGATTGAGTCTTAAAAAGTTAACATGTGAACATCAAAGTGTATTCTAAAAATTTGTAATACTTTGGAAATCAGTACTTAAAATAATAATAAAAGTACCATCTTTAGAGGAAAGCAAGAAAAGAATGTGAAAAATTATCTCATTAGAATTTCAGACTACACATATATATTATAAGTTAATTTAGTTTTTATAGAGGGCATGCTAATAAAAAAGCAAAATATTGGAGCTTATAAAAAATTTCACGCAAGAAAAGTTATATTATCCAATAATTAATAAATAAAGCATAGATGGGTACTTTCTTTAATTCAGCAGAAAGGATAAATTGCCCATTAAAAAATTACATCTATATGAACACTTGAATGATTATCAGATATTAATAGTTAATCTAGTTTTTGTCAAAACTAATTTAAAAAAAAAAAATCATTGTACAATTAAAAAGTTTGATTACATTATAAAGTACAATCTTGAAGCATCTTTAATACTTTTTTGCAGCCAGGTAGAAATGGTCATTTTTAATGGCTCACAAGAAATTAACAGTTTAACTTTTTTTAGTAATGTTCTGATTTTACTCAAATCAGATCATTAGTTACATAAATATTCCAAGACAACATTAAGGCTCGTATAAAACATCACCTTGATTCAAACTTTTTCCGATAAATGAAATTGTTAATGAAATATAAACTAGAATGCAGACCCCTAAACCCAAATTTTCAATTAAAATTTTTTTTTCAATTCCTACTATTAGCTCACTGTCTGCATATTTATTTAAAACTTGTAGTGGATGACACTTAAATATTACTTGTTATTAGTACAATTCATTCTTCAGAACTGTATTTTGTAATTCATATTGTTTTGAATTAGAAAATTATCTATACTTCAGTATAAATAGATTTGAACAGATTTTTTTTTGTCATAAGTTAAGTTTTTTAATATGAATTTTAATTAATCTTGTAACACCACATTTTGTTCTCTTAGAGCCATTAAAGGCCATGATATTATGGTTTTTTTTCCATTGTTAATGCTATTGAAAATCAGGCGGGCTTAGAATCAAAGGCATACAAAAATGTTTGGGACAGGGAAACTGAACGTGATACAGGTTAACGTATGAATTTAAGTTTTTAATACTGGTAAAATAAAATTTTTAATTTTTTTTTAAATTTCGTATAAATATCAGATATTGATAATTTTTTTACACTGTTTATTTTTTTCACAAAAATGTGTTGAGAATTTGGGGTGTGACTAAGAATCGATACCTGCTTAAGATTTGAATACATACTCTAATAAAAAATGATAAATATGATAAAATAAAAAGTTAACTTTATTTTTAACTACAACATTATGCTATTATTATCAGATCTTAAAATACCACACACATAATATTTTTAATATATTAATTGCACTAATTTACATCAACTTTATTCATGGAAAATTTTTGAATATAAAAATAACCCAAAGATTTTTATACAAAATTACTTTTAATATTTTTTGTACAAAAATAGGCATACTTCTTGAACATTTAGACACAAATGAACCAACATACATAAAATAATTTATAAAAACACATAACAAGAACAGATCTTTATATATTCAAAGTTGGATTAGGTTTCTTTATATCTTCATCGGGTAGAATATGAACTGTAGTCAAATTCAGAGGTGGATATTTCTGACTAGATACTCCTTTTCTTTTTCTGTTCATAAAACCAATCGGCAACTTTACAAGACTATTTATTATACCTAGTTTAAAAAAAGAAAAAAATTGCATTTGTTATTTAAAGAAAAATTTTCTAAAATTTGTAATTCTTTTGTTCAAAAAGCACAGAAAATACTTTGGGGTTACCCTTGATGATAAGCTTACATATAAAGCCCATATTAAAGAAATATCGGAAAAACTACTTAATCATCGTCGAATTACCAGCAAAAAAATTAAGTTATCAATTCATAACAAGCTTCTCAATTGCAAATTCTCTACCCCAGCAATACTCAATGCAACCCACCAGGCTTTTCTGAGTGGTCCAGTCATGGCAAAGTAGCCTAGCAGGAAAAAAGGTTTGAGTACCCCTACTTTATCCCATCCTTTTCTACAAAAGTCCTGCCTGACAAGATAACAACAGTTCCCCACTCCAACAAAAACCACCTCATCTAAAACAAAATGCTTAGAAAAAGTAGCCAAAGCACCACGTTTTCTTCTGAGAATTATACTAGATAAAGGATTTCATTTCCCCATGAAAATTTGACTATATACAACTAGAATGAGTTTAGCACTCAATCATTCAAATATATCCTTATTTTAACAAATTCCTGTATATAATTTCTCATTTTTCACCATTCTGTTGTATTACTGCTAATGCCTTCCTATTGAGAGTGTCAGATTGAAGCCCACAAAGTTCATTGTAGCAAGGGAGTGGTTTTAAATATCATTAGCCATGCGAGGACTTTCTCCACAGTAATCAATAAAGGGAAATTTACAATGAATCTTCCCTGACTGATTGGGATCAGTCTGTAAAAAACTTTGGCTGAGGAACCCCAAAATCACTGTCGTGCATATCCAAAATATAGAAATTTTTTACGGAATATTTAATGTGTGTGTTCATGTTGTAATTATAAATATTTCAAAACTGAAATAAGGACATACTTGAACTGTGGATATGCAACCATTACCTAAAAGCAACAGCGTTGAGCCCATGTAGGTGACAGTATGTTTTTGGCTCTGCTCCAATTTTGAGAGAAGACACCTTGGAGGTAGGTGTTCAGGAGGGATTTCTCAACTCTCCCCTTCCACCAACCTCTCATGAGGACTTTCAGTTCAATGAATATTTAGAGTGCACAGGCACTATATTTGCAAACATCCATGCCTTCTCTAAGAATCAAACCCAAGCACTACGACACACCAGTCATCATATTCTGTGTGGTCTTCACCTTTCTTCATGGAAGGAAATGCTCCCCTCTCCTTTTACCACCCTGCCATTAATTGATTTTGTTTGCAGCTTATTAACTTGTTTCTCTTTCCCTTTCACCTTATTTTTCATCATAACATAATTTTAGAAAAAGCTGTCGTGTGAAACTGGCCTTTATTGCTATATATTACGGGTCTAATCATTAAATACAAAACAAATATACCTACACAAAACTAAAATTAATTTCATGTTTTCCTTTATGTTTATATTTTTGAAATGCTGATATACATGTATATAAAATTGATGAAAGCTTTATTTATGTGAATTATTTAAAGGAATAAATCCATTACATACTTATGAAATGATAGTTGATTGAATTTTAGTAATGTCAAATTTAGAAGTAGCATGAGGATTCCTGGCAATGAATCACAAATTTTGAATCATGGTCAATTGATGAGGATTACACCCGAGCTGGCACCTTACTCTCCTAACATTTTATACCCTGTCAATATGAGAAATTTTCAGCAACAACAAATTTAATATACATCAACTCTGCTACATCACAGTTTTCAGTGGAATCAAAACTCAAACACGATTGAAACATTGCCAACTACAAGCTTGAGTCGCATGGTTACAGTGGCTTATATAATAATGAAAATAGTACTTTTAGTTTTTTATCTTCACCTAAAAATAATTAAGAATATAATGAACTTTCAGTAACAAAATTAATGCTTGAAATGGATTTTAACCTGCAAAAGTTTTTGTTCTTATCATGCAACAAGAAAACTAAATATGTGTATTTAATAAAAATTCATATTTCTACAAAACTCTGCATATAGAATACAAATGCCTAATTAACAGTACAATTCATAAATGGAAATGCCATTTACAAATTATAATTCACTAGGCATCAAAATGGAATCTAATAAAATTAGCAGTAAGATTTATAGCAATTTTAAATCCAACATGTCTCAGTTTAAAGTATATAGAAGTAAATACAAATTTTAAAAATTAATGTAAGAACAGCAAAGAAGAGATAACTTCATTATGTGAGTGTGTATATATAAATATAAAGGGTATCCATAAATTATAGGACCCATTTCAATCTTATGCAACAAAAGGCCGTGCGAGATATGACAAAAATAAAGTTAATTACTTAAATGATTTTGCAAATTAAATTTTTATATAACTTTCCATTGTAATAAATGAAACATCCAGACAGTAATTTAGCTTATTTTCAGACTTTTATGCAACAATAGTATTAATATACCTTAGAAATTTAACTGTGATCAACAAAAGTGTATTGTGTATATATATATTTAATGTAATTTCACAAGAAAAAGTTCAAAGGAAAAATATGTGAATGGTAAATGGGTCAGCGACTGACTAATTTGTTATCTGTTTAGAGATTCCACTTACGTATGTATTTAAACAAATGCTTTTTCTTATATATATATATATTTTCAATGCATAAATTATGACTTAACTAGTTAAGGATTTAAAACAAACTACAAAATTCGTTTTATTGTAAAATAGCTCTCTATTGGTTCTATTAACCCATTAAAGAATTCAACAATCAATGGATATAAATATGTGCGTGAGCATGTACATCTATATATGTTACCATACTTACCAGAAGTTGCAAATACTCCTCCAACAATACCACACAAACGAACAAGAAATCTCCAAATGGAATGCCTTTCAACAGTGACTTTTACTTTGACAAACGACATGTCATATTTGAAATAAATACCAGGTACACCATGACTTCCAGATTGGTGATTAATAGGACGAGCCTATGCATTAAAATCCAAGATTAAATATGTATATATGTAATATAAAAATAGATATATTATTTATGTTTTAACCTAGAACTTGGATGATGCAAGATCATGTAATATTTCGTTATGCACAATATCTAACAATATCTAACACTTTTGATCAAAATGCTTTGATAAATGCATTTCTCCTAACTATAAAAATATAATACTCTATGAGTTTTAATTTTTTAAAGCTATCTTTTAATCGTTCATTTTTTGTTTTGTAAAGTGCAGATTCTCATAACATGGCATTTTTTAAAGAAAGTAGTAATCATGTTACGTGAGGGCTCTCTATTACACTGCAAAAAGAAAAGATTCTATAAGTAATGTTTCTAACACACAGGGCATGAAGAAGCCCCCCTCCCCAAAAAATTGATTTGAACATTTCTTTAAAAGAGAAAGCAATGGAATATTTTCATTAAAAAAAATTCCTAATTCAACACAAGTACATGATTAACAATTATTTGATACAAAAATTTATTTATAAAACATCAGAAATTCTTAACTTCTGACTTGTCAATACCTGTTCTGTGACTGAATATTGAAAAGTACTTTGCCTTCTGTTATTATGGATGATTTCTGTTGGTACTACTTTTAAGTAGTATTGGTACATATAAAAATCTAAAAAATAAATATCAGCATAATTAGAAAATATATTAAAATATCTATGAACTCAAATTTATATTTAACATGATCATAATTAGAACTACCTAGAATATTATACAAAAAAATATAGTAGAAATATCTTCTTAATTCTTTCTTAGTGTATATAAATAAATAAAAAGTGCATAATAGTTAAGATATCTTCACCAAATGTACGAGAGTCTGAAATAAACAAGGAGCCCATTTTCAGACACAAAAAGGTCTCAATTTTTATAAAAATTTGAAAGATTGAAATTCATACATCTGCTCATATCATAATATAGTTTTTCAAATTTAAAAATATTCCATAAATAAATATTTTTTCATTTTAATATGTAAAAGGATAGCTCATTTAGCATTATGATGTAAGAGAAAAACTGTAAAATTCATTTTATACTAGAAAAAATGGATTAACTTGGATAAAAATGAGTAGTATGATAAAATATGCTGCTTTGTATAATATAATAAAGCAAGAATTGTTTTACCTAAAAAAAAAAAAAAATCTTAGAAGCAATATTTTCAAAATTTTTTCAAGCGTGCTTACATTTTTAAGTTTATTAGAATATTTTGAATATAAAGTAACTATTTCTTTTTGACACAAAATGAAAAACCATAAAGATATGTAATTTAAAGTTGGAGGGGTGAAAATTCTAGTAGTATGAAATCTATTCACGGTTTTAATTTAAATATTGCTATTATCTGTAGTAAATTCTTTATGATAATTATATAAGAGGAGAAAAAAAATTAAACTGTCATGAAACATTAAAAAAAATTTCTTTTAATTGTTTCATTATTTAAATATGATCTAACATAACACCATTGTTGCAAAGCATTGCAAGGTAATTATATCAATATGCATCAAAAGAGCAAATTTAGCAAGTGAGGATCATAAAAGTAAATAAATTTGTCATTTGTATACCTATATTTCAGCAACAAAGAACAAAAATTTAAATATTTCAAAAAAATTTAAAATTAATTTATTACTTACTACTAGAAGCAATTTTTTCATCTCCTTCTAGGGGATCAAACACTCCCGCTGTTGGTTCACCAAAAGAAAACCTTTCAATTCTGTGAGAAAAATTATAATCTGAAAATAGTATATTAGAAAAGTTTAGTACAATGAAGTTCTACATAACACTATAAAACAGCTCTTTTATTAGACAATAAACATAAAAATTGAAACTAAATATAAACTTACATTCATTATATTAAACTTGAACAAATTTAGTGTTATCTTGTACATAAAAATTAAATACTATTCCTCAAAACAATATTTCCTTTAATTAAAATTAAAGCAGTATTCTAAATTTATTTAAAAAAATCTTTCTTAACCCTCTTGTTGCGTTATTTTATCAAAGTAGGTTCAAAAATTGCGTATGGCTTTATTACATATTTCAAATCTACATATCAAATCTACACTTTAGAGTTAAAATATACAACAAATTTTTGTAAAAGAGCTTTTATTTTAAAATATAGAATTAGATCATCAAAATATGAACAAAAAAACGTAAATGAAAACATAAACAAGAGCCGCACGGGTTGCAAAGCTAAATAGTCATAAAAATGCATACCCTTGGAAATCGCGGGTTGTGCAAATTTTACTAGATCTATGTTGCCCGTGGAAATTGCGGGATTTGCAGCGAGAGGGTTAAAAGCACAATAGACTACTTTGACTCTTCATATAACAAATATATTAATAACATAAGTTAACACAAGAAATGATGACTCAAATCTAATACATGCAATCTAATTCACAATTCAGTACGATTTCTTCTTACTACGAAAAGTACATCATAGGATCATACGTAACTGGATAACCCTATAAATAGTGGATTTGGTCAGCAATGTTGACAAGTATAAAAGTAAGCAAGAGGAGATCGTAATAAAAAAAATTAACTAGAAAAGTAAAATGGAAGGAAAAGGCTAGCCAAATGATTTTGAACATGGAGAAGAGATTGATCATCACTCCTGTGCAATGTCTACCATTTCTGCTTTATTAAGAATGTCCCTTTCTACTGTACATAATGTTATCAGGAAGTGGAAACATGCAGGAGCTATAATTGCATAACCATGATCTGATAGAGAGACCATATCATCTATTTGACAGGAACAGCAAGTCAATTTTATGGATTTGGTTGAAAAAAAATTAATCATGAATTCCATGAAGCCTCTAGATGCAACATGAGCAAAATGACAGTTTGTTGCAAACTTTGAAATCTTGGTTTTCATGGCAGAGCTTCTGCTTATGAACCAAATATAACCAGTATGAGGTATCACTTACAGTGGTGAAAAAGTCAAGAATTCTGGAGCCTTGAGCACTGGCAGCATGTGTTATGGACTGATAAATCAAGTAGTGTTGATCCTAGCAGATGTGCACCACACATGGGGGGGCTAAAACAAGGGGCGACCACATATAGTCCTATCAATCAGCAAAAGTTTTTTACGAATTTCTCAAAATAAAACTTGTAATAAATTGAATAAATAAGCAGAATTTTAAAAAAGTTATTGAGAAATCAAATTAAGTCCCAATTTCCCAATAGCATGGAAAATTAAAAAAAAAAAAATTAGAATGTTAGTCCATTGTCAATTAATGTCTACCCTTTACACAAATCCTTTGTTTAATTGTAAAATTTATGGCAGAGCTGGTAATATTGCAATAGAGAAAAAGTTTTCTTGCTCATCCGCAGCATGGGTGTGGCACTGTGGATTGATTCGACCTCTCAAAAATAATTTTTGAGAAAATTGCTGTACAAAAATATCTAATTTGGTTAATATTACCTAACACATAGGAGTGCTTAAATTCAATACGCATTTGGGGAAATTAAAAGTTTTCACTTTAATAATAAGCCTCGCAATTCAGAAAACAAAATGGGAAGGAAATGATTTTTGTGTCTATTTGCATTTTTATTAATGTTCTACATTTTATTCTTACACATGTAGATGAGTTTATAACATTATATACAAAAAAAATTAATATGAAAGTATGAATATGAAAGTCAAAATATGAAAAATTCACTGGAGGGTCGGCATGCATGTGTCCAACACCCTATAAAATCAGTCATGGAATTAAGGTATATATAATTACTATCTGGCCCTACTGAAATCTGGCCAATACTAGAATCTGAATGCAGACATTGCTTGATGAATGCTATGAAACTGACCATACTATACCACAAGTGAAATTTAGAGATGAAGGCATAATACTTTACGATTATTTCTCATGGTCTGACCTTTTGTTCCTGTACAAGAAAATTTTGAGACAAAAGGCTATCTTGATATTTTGGATAATTCATGTTGTCTACATTGTGGCAACAGTTCACAGAGAATCCATTCTGATTTCCACAGGATCATTCTCTTATTCATACTTAATGACCTGTGCAGATGTCATTTGCTGATATGGATGTTCAGGAATTCTACTGATCTTTCTCAAACAGCAGACTTGAGAGATGAATTAGAATGTTGACTGCAAGCTAGACTAAGATGCTTCATATCAATGATAGAGCTGACCACAGTGTTCTTTGACAAGAAATTCTCTAGCTGCAACCTTTTAAAAATTAGTAGATATCCTTCTCCATAGAGTTACAACTGTTATTGTAACAAAAGGTAGCCCAACCTCATGCTATTAATTTTTGACATCCATGTATTGCCTGGATACTTTTGAGAGCACACAGTATATTTGTAATTAGTAAACTTTAATTTCTTTGCAATTATATCAGTTTCACCAAAATTACATGATTTAATAAAAAAATATTACCGTAAAAACACAGATCAATGTTTTATAAATTTTGTTTGCAATTTTAAAGCATATACAGATTTTGTTAAGTTTTGCATCTCCATTTATGTAATTATTAATTAACTTTCATTTTACCTTGAAATAAAATATTATTACAGTAATACATTAACAAAGTTATTTTTTAGTTAAACATGTGACAGTATTTTTTAATTTAAAAGTTTTTTTTCGATGTTGAATATTTTAGAGATTGTTGCTATTTAGTAAATATACACACACAAAAAAAAGCATATTGTTAAATGGGATTACATGGGAAATGGAATTACATTAACACAAGAAGTATATTTTTGGATGATATACTAGTATATAAGACTTAAAAGTAAAAAGTACTTACCAGAATCCTTCAAGAAAGCTGAAATATGGGCATGACCAGCAGGATGAGGAATATGCCTAAAAATATTTTATTTCTTCAAAAAATATACACAACAAGAAATAACTTTAAATAAAATACATTGCATAATTTCAAAATGAAAATTTGTTAAAAAAATATGACTTGTACATTTTGTTGATTATTTTTTATTATGAGGTAACTTCTTTCAAAATATTTTCTTTCAGTTTTCTTGACAAAAGTTTAATTTAAAGGCATTCAAGTCTTTTTTTGCCTAATGTTCAAGAATAGGATCCAAATTTGGAACCTTTTTTCCACATTGAAAATTGCTCTCCAACATTTACTCTGACACACTATGCTATTGAAAGCAGCATATTTTAAAAAATACTAACAGATTAAATCCATTTTTTCACACATAGCATGCTCTATATTTTGTCTTCTATAATGTAATGCTAAATGAACTTAAGCTTTACAGAGAAAAATTGAATATTTATGGAAATTTTCTAAAATTTAGCAGCTGCAGTTTTATAAACATACAGAAGTGTCACAACATCACAAACTAATACGAAATCTGGAACAATTTCCTGTTGTAAAATGTGTTCTGAGTTAAGTGCAGTTCTATAACTTTAGGGATTGGAAACATGTTTAAATTCAAATTTACTTTTTTCTCCTTTTCTCTGATTGAAATGATGCTATAGTTCAAATACTCGAAAAAAAACTATACATTAGTATAGTATAGATACTATAAATTACATTGTATCAATAAATTTTGTTTTGTTTTGAGAAAACATTTAATATAAAAACATTGAAATTTTATTGGCACTGAATTTTGATGAGAGAATTTGTGTCAAACACATGTTCAAGAACAGCAAGTTATACAGAAATCTAAACATAAGTTGAATAGCAAGAAAAAGAAGGAAACCAATATGAAAATAAAAACAATCAAAATTATCCTTTTTGAATGCTGTTCTAGTAATTGAGAATATTCTATCCACAGTGATTTCTGCTTGGATTCACTCACATCAAATACAATCAAAATTCATCATCTAAACAGTTTGGTGTATGGGTACTATTCTGCTTTGTGGAGTGTCAATTTTAGTCCAGTTGGTTGATTTTTGATGAATATGATCAGAGGCATGGTTGAAAGTTTGCATTACTTTCATTTTGCTATTTTTTCATTCCGTTCTGAAAAGTTTAAAGTTTATTAGATGAAACTTATGAGTCTATTTGTGTCTAATACAGGAATATTAATTACATTGCCAGAATGATGATTCAGAGAATGACGTGTAAGGCATACCTATAGATGAATTTAGAATTATTTTCAATTCAGAGTAAAATGCATCCAAAGCACAAATACTGCAAAAACATTTTCAGAATGTAATAAAACAGATAATGTATCTATTAGCTGAAATAGTACATGCCAAACCAATAACAGCAGATATTGATTCTTTGGGCAATGAATTCATACATAAAAATAGCAAGCAGATGATTTTGTAATATTTTCATTGTTTTTTGTATGAGGGTGGAAAAGCTAAAAATTTAGCACTTGGGTTATACGTTTGGGCTGCGACTTAGCACGCTTCTGAATAGAAAATATTTTAGTTGACTTTTTCATCTTTAATCTATTTTCCTATATGCCATCTAGGATATAATTTTGAATTTCATAAAGAGCAATTATTATTGTCAACTATAAAAAGTAGAATTGCATAATATTGAAAAAAAAAAAAAAATGAAATCTTTTTGCAAAAGCAACTTGTTTTTCAAAAGATTAGGTTATGTATTTGAAAATTACAAACTGAATTGAAAGAACTTTTAGACTTAGCTTCAACACAGTTTTCTTTACATGACAAAACATAAGTGATACATATTATAGTAAAATAAAATTTTAAAAAGTTTATATTTTAATAGCTAAGGACAGAAAAATTACAAAGTGTATAGCAGATTAAATACTAAGATTGTATTAACAATAAAATAACATAGTCTTAAAATAAAGTTTTACTTACAAAATTATTCAAGTATGATAAGGTAGGAAAATATGAATATATTTTTTAAAAAATAATTTGCTTTAGGTGCTGAGACATTTTAGTATTAATTCTGAATAAAATTAAAGAAAAAAAATCAATGTAACACAAACTTAAATTTAGAAAATCATATAAAATTTATTACTCCAACTTTACTCTGAAGACATTTAGAAAATTTATTGAAGATTTTTCTTTGAAAGAGCATAAAGAAATTTCAATTACTTTCCAGCAGTAATATGAAAATTTCCAGAAACTTTATTCACCACTAAAGATCCTCGTAGGCGACATGCATCAGGTTTTTCAACAGGTTTATTATCTCTAGAGCAATAAAAAGAAATATATGAATAAAATAAATCTTTTGATTTCTAAGAAGTAATTTTTTTTAATAAAGTTAAAAAGAAGCTTGTATAAAATAAATATTTGATAAACTGACCAGTTTATCAAATAAAATAAAAATGATAATCAAAAAAATTTTTTTGAACACATTATCCAGCAAGAATAAAAATTAATGAAATTTTAAGTTGAATAATAGAAATTGAATATTTAGCTTTAAAAATTACTTTTGTCAGAATAAATTTAACTTAATGTTTCTTCAGAAAATGCTTTTCACGGACAATCATGAATTTTGGATTCACACAGTAAAAATGATAAAATTAGAAAGCAACAGTTTGCGAAACACATATTGTTTGTAGTTAGTCTATTATACAACATTTCACTGAGATTTTGAAATAAACAATTTCTGCGAACCTAGTGTTTTAAAATACATGCTTGTGTAAATAAATACAACAACAAAAAACTATAATATTTAAAATACACTAAGTATTACTTAAAAGATTAAAATTTCAATTTAAGATAAAATTTCAATTACAAAAAAAATTCCAATAATACCCTGTAGGGAATCCTTTTAAAATATTTGAATAGCCATCCCTCCATATAAGATCTTGAATGGCATGATACTCTTCTCTTATATATAAATTTATTCTTTGCATTGTGTCCCATTGAGCTCTTTGAGGTTCGGATAATTCAAAATGGGTGACCTCTTCTTCAAGTTTTCCAAATGATAGCGTATTTTGATTAGTAACATCAAGTATATCTGCACCTATTTCTGCATTAAATATAAAAATTATATTAACTCTTCATATATAAAATGCTTAAAACAAATTTTTATCTGAGTATATTAAGAAAAGACAATTGAGCATTATGAATGATGTCTATCAAAAATATAAATTTTTCTTAGTTTTAGAAAAAGCTGAAAAAACAAGTAATATTAAAAAAAAAAAAAATTAAGTCTCAATTCCCACTTAGATCAACAAAGAAAAATTTTATTTTAGCTACTTTTTATTAAATAGTTATAATTAATATAAATGTGTATATACATATGACAGAATCACAACTTTATAAGTGGTAATTAATTTTTATTAATTATCATTAAAGTATCGTATTGTCATCCAAAACAATCGTGTATATAAAATTTCAGTTTAACTGAACGCTTTAAAACGTGAGAAAAAAACCTTTTTGACACAAGTCGCCAATTTGGCTGTATTTGTAGTTCTTTAAATAATTAGTTTTAATCAATTAATTTTTATTAATTATAATTAAATTATTGTATTGTCATCCAAAATAATCATGTATATAAAATTTCAGCTCAATTGAGGGCTTTAAAATGTATTTTTTTAACGACTGAAAATTCCAACAAGATAAATAAATATATAGAGAGTGTGAATTAATAGTAGGAAATGAAAAAAGACTTATAGTAATAACAATAGTAAAGTAAAAGAAAACTTTCATTATGTTCTTTGTGATTTAGAACACTTCCCCTCTCTCCAAAAAATTCATAAGCTCAGTTTATGCACATTAGATTGTGCTTAAAAAGCTAAAAATGTCTGAAGATCAATCACAAGAATATGTCCAACTAAAGATAGCATTTGAATAGTTTTAAAAGTAATTGAAAATGTTTCATATTTTTATTGTATAATATATTATCATGTAATACACATTCAACTACAATTGAATACACTGCATAATATTCACATTAAGTATAACTGATTTTAAGTTATTTTATGAAAATAAAAACAATTTGTCAATTTTATTATTCATATATGCAAACTAAAAATTAATACTTTCCTAATGATTATGATATTTTCATTACAAGGAGAGCAATTCAATTACTCTTAGAAAAAATCTATCTGCGTAATCTTATATTATCTGAAGGTTTTCTTTTAAATTCAGATGTATAAAATTAATGACAGAGTACATTTAAAATATTGAAAAACACTAGCACAGGGAAAAGTCATACAAAAACACAAATTATATCACTATATTGATTATAGTTATAGTTAACTGTAAAACTAATTATAATAAAAATATTTCAACTTATAATAATCATAACACAAACCCTTTAAAATTTGAACATTCAATTATAAATTAATGCATATCAATGGCATGGAAAGGGAAAATTTAGTTTTTTACTTACTGAATACTTACAACTTAAACAGTAAAATCCTTTGTGGGTAGCTACAGATTCAATGAATTTTTATACTTTCACATTACTAACATGTGTATGCATATGAAAATATGTCATGTTACTAACAAATAATTTAAAAGAAATTAATATTTCTTATTTATAAATAAATTCAAAAAATTACTTACTGGAACACGGCATAGCAACTGTAAGATCCACATTTATCTTCAATTTACTGTATAAATAAAAATAAACATTACTTAATATAAAAAATGGAAGATATTTAGCATAAAAACAAGAATTAAGAAATACATATTTCACCTATCAATGTCGTGATCCACACTATATTCAAATTTCAGTTGGCTAGAGCTATAATAACGAATTTCAGTATACACAAGTATTATGATAATGATGAAGCTCAAAATTGAAACTGAAAAGTAGAAATAAATATCATAAAGTAAGAAGTTAAGATTATTTTAAAGTACACATGATGTTTTAAAGCACATATTACATAGTTTATCTTCCATTTAATGTTCTTTTTAAATCACAAAGTTTTCTAAAAAATATAAAATAAAAATTGCACAGTTAATACCCATTCAGTCTATTAAATACTGTTCAAATTAAAATGGTTTAATTAACTTTGTGCAGTGTTAAAACACATTTTAAAATTGCAATACTAACCAGGTAATTTTTTAACTGATCCATAAGATGTCTAAGAAATGATCAAATATTCTTTTGCTTAAGATTTTCTTGCATTTTTTAAAAATAAAGATAAAAATAAATCTTTATAAAATTCTAGAAAAGTATCAAATCACAAATACAAATCTTAATTACAGACAAATTTTTTAAAACAAATATATTAATTTTGCATTGTTTTTCCATTAGAGTAAACAATGAATTTTTCTATTAAAAAAAATACAATAATTATATTTTTAGCTTCGTTAAAATGAACATACATGCATTAATAAATAGAAATTTTTAATAATTTTTTATAAAATTTAGTTAATTCTAGAATAGGAAGTCTACATATTTTACAACATACCTGTTCCACCAGAAATTGTTGGTTGTGTGTATTCTTCTTGGACTTTAGGAAAAATATCCAATTTTTCAACATTTTTTAATTTACCTAAGCGTCTCATTCTCTAATTCTGGGGAAGGGTAAAAAATAGATGTATGAGTTTAGTTACACTTTTATTATTCGCAGATACATTTCTTAGAGAAATTTAAAAGTATAAATAAGTTTTTAAAAATTAACATTGAATAATTTTTGTTGTTGTTATAAATATCTTGCAAAATCTGTGCAAATACAAAAAATGATATAAATTGCTTTCAGAATAAAAATATTTACTTCTCAGCAAAATATTTTACTTACTCTAATATATTTTCTAAAAAAACATAACAGATAAGGAAAAGCGATGCTAGTTTGATATCTGGGGGCAAGCCCCAAGTTGTTGTTTATGTTCACCAAGATGGGCAATAACATTACAATATGGTTACCTTGATATTTTTATTGTCTGGGGAAGTAGTTGCCATGGAGATAATGTATATTAGAAATAACTTTTATTGGTTTTTTACCTGTTAACCTTATTAATTTCAGACGATTTTAATTCGATTTCTTCAAAAATTTAACCATTTTCAGTGTAATTCTTCTATTATTTCTGTCTTCTGTTTTATTTTGTACTATTTTCGAATTTGGATATTCATAATATGGGTGAGTAATAGGATATATTTTTTTTAAGGAGGACTTTTAACTATGGCAATAAATAATTTATTTTTGCTTTATTTTACGTTTTAAAAATGCTTTTTTTAATATTCCTTGTTCGATGAAATTCATTGAAGGAACTTGTAGTTTTTAGAATATTGCTAGCTTTCAGTACTTTGTAATTGATATTCATTATTAATTTTAATATATATTATATAATTATTTTATTAATAATGTAATAAAAATGGAATTATTACTATATGTAATAATCATAATATTTGTTATTTATAATTTTTTTTACATTTATTTATAAATATTCTTACATATCACATTATTTATTTATAATTATTTTTATGTTATTTATTTATTATTATGTAATATGAGTATTCTTATGTGTTATTTTTATTATTTTACAATATGATTATTCTTTTCTATAATTACTATTAAATTATATTATATGATTATTATATATAATAATTATTATATATCATACTATATGAATATTATATATAATTACTATTAAATTATATTATAAGATTATTATATACTGCATATAATACTATTATTAGTACATGTTACTTTTTATTATATTATACTGATATTCATTATTTATTGATTGATCTTTGTTATTCTCAGCCTTTTTCTATATCCTTCATTTGAAATACATTTCAATATATTCCCAAACAATTCTTAAAAATTATTGTGTATCATTAAATTACCGCTAGGCTGCCATCTTGGATTTCATTCCAGCAAGAACATGCGCTAATTGGCGAGATTCCTTTATCACGCCAAGCTGTGCTTGGTGCAATGCCCCTGAGTATCAAATTAGTTCCGAAAAAGCTATTAAGAGATTAATTTAGAGGTTTTTGTTTTAGAATCCTCTAAAAGTTAATAGGTAAATCTTCACAGAAGGAAAATTTTCTCATGTTACGAATATTTGAGCCCAGTTCAAGTGATTAATTATAGGATATATAAATGCTAATTGTATGTTTGTGATATAAAGCAATCAGACTATAGCTCGTAGTATGCAACTTTCATTACAATGTGGAATTAAAGTTGCCCATTAAAACCAAAATTGGCAACAATTCTACAAGCTTTCATTAGCAACATTAAGAAATACTGGTACTTTTTCGTTTCACTGGCACAAGCGAAGAAGTAATCAAAAATGATATATCAATGCCAAACAGAATATTCCCACTGATAAACTTTTACTGGCACATTTTCCAGTCTTTTCTTATCAATATTGTCTTTTTCAAAATACATCAAAAATAGGTGAAAA
This sequence comes from Trichonephila inaurata madagascariensis, assembly GCA_019973955.1. Taxonomy (NCBI): domain Eukaryota; kingdom Metazoa; phylum Arthropoda; class Arachnida; order Araneae; family Nephilidae; genus Trichonephila; species Trichonephila inaurata. The sequence goes on from BMAV01003537.1 coordinate 106,620, forward strand.
ACTAACATTTTTTTTGTGTATTGTTGCCAATAAAGACTGCTTGGCGAGATTTGCACTGGTGAAACGGAAAAGAACCGAAACATCTTATTTCACATGCACATGTTTACTTGTGAGATAAAATATTATAAAATAATGTGATAAAGTATCTTATTCCTCCACAAGTTGAAAATAACTATGATTCTTTGAAAAGAAAAAATCTAAAATGAGTGAAAACCTTTCCTGTCAAATGAATCAATTTTAAATTACTATGCAATTTTAAATTTTTACATTCATAAAAGCAAAAACTGAAAGTTAAAATTATAAAGGAATCTATAATCAGCATTGTATGCAAGCTGATCTGATTCTCACTTCTATTAAAACCCTTGAGTTAAAACATTTTTCAAGTTCATTTTGTATCAAATTTTCAATAGTAAATGAAAAGACTATATTACAAAGTAAATTTTAAATTCTTGTTAAAGTATTTGGTTCTATTTTTAAATTTAAATTTCTTTCATTTTTCATAAATTTCCCAAATAAAAGCAGATAAATCCAGTTAAGTTAAACTTTCAAATGTTTTTACTTCATGTGATCGTTTATTCATTTAAAATTTATATTTCTTATTGACATAATGAAAGCCCTTTTAATTCAATAAATATGAGCAAGGATATTGAAAATATTAAGGAAAAGAAATGAAGTAAGCTTAGATTGAGTGAGTGAGAATTATAATGTTACATTGTAAAGGAACAGACTCAAAATCAGCTCTTAAGGTAATTTGCAATGGAGATACAACACAAGGCATCTGGAGATCTGACACAAGGCATTAACATTCTCCTCAGGCAGATTAATAAACCAAGTATACTCCAATGGATTCCTTCCCATATGGGCATTGTGTGTGTGTGTGGGGAGGGGTAATGAGTGTGGACGTCCTTGTTAAGGAGGCCTGGGACTTGGATCAGCCTTCAACTGTCACCTCTGAGGATGCAAATGCGGTTGCCAAGAGCAAAATTTGTCCTGTACAGTAGCAAGACTTTTCACAGGTCCTTTTAAAAGTATGAAAATATATTCAGATAATTCCCAGTCTTACACCATCTGTAGAAACTGTCCACAAGCCCAATTAACACCAGATCATATTTTTGACTGCAAGGCCATTCTTGCATCTCTATTTGAATTTGATGCATCACCATAGGTCATTTTTTTACAGTTCTCAAGCTCCAGACCTGGCCTCATTTGTTATTGGGGCTTTTGGATCAATGTAGAAATGCACTTAATCCTTAGATAAGACAAGAAGACTATAAAACAACACAAGGACTATCAGCAATGCATCTTACAAAATTAAATCTTGGTCAAGTGACATGGACGACACCTTAGCTGGGATCTTACTCTCCTAACTACCACACCTCACCAATGGGAGGACATTGAGCCTCAACAATTTTCACCTGCATTGGTGGGTCTTCAGTTGCAGTAGGTTGGAATTCATTACACGCCGGCAATGAGCTTGTGATCATAACCACTAAGCTACAGTGGCCATGTTAGATTAGATCAAAGAATGACTTTAGAAAAAAATTAGTGAATGGGCACCAACTCCTTAGTTATCAATATATGGTTTTATAAAATAAAGACTGAAATCAAATAAATTGTTTCAAAACAACTAGGAGCCAACATTTATGAAATCTATCAGGTTGATTTAATGATCAAATATCTGTTTTTAAAAAGCCTTTGTGTTTTAATAATTATAATTATAGGAGTACCAGATTATGGAAACTAATCTTACTATTAACAATATGATATTTTGAACAATATACTTAAAATATTTTCAAATATTAATTGTAATATTATGTAATAGAAGCCCAGTAACTGAGTGGTTAGCGCATCAAGCTTCCACACCACAGGTTCAAACCCTGGGACTCAGCCTTTCATCCCTTCAGTGGGTTAATAAATGAGTACTAAGCTTGCTTCGGAGCTTAACACTGGGGATTTCACGTCAGACTGACCGGAACATCTGCTCATGCACTTCAGGGCCCAAGGTCATGTATACTGAGTTGGGCACAGTAGACCTTGGCCCTGATGTTTTGTTATGCCACTGAGTTAAGTTATGATGAAATAAATATTTTTATTTAAGGAACACATCGGTTGGAGAACAAATTTCTTTAAAAATGCAGCATTTTGAGATGATTATAAAAAATATAAACAAGTTATTTATTAGAAGTTAATGCATATATATTATGCATTTTAATATCTGTAGTATTTATTTCACTGGGAATTTTTATCTAAATGTCATGGTGAGGTATCGAATTCATTCTAAAATAAATAATTCCAAAAAAAGTACCTTGGCGACCGCTTTTAGTCGCCAAAAAAAAAAAGACTGCGCCAAGTGACCCCCCCTATACTACACTTTATGGTTATGCATAGAATAATACACTGCAAGATTTAATTTTCATAATATAATTCTGGATAAAAATATATTTTACAGCAATTACAGATTCATATTGCGGTTCAAGTGTAGTATAGGGGGGCCACTTCGGATTTGGCTATTTTTCTTTCGATTTGGCGATTTTTATCTTCATGTTATGGTGAGATATCGAATTCATTATAAAATAAATAATAAATTATTCCGAAAAAAGTACCTTGGCGAACACTTTTAGTCGCCAAAAAAATGGACTGCGCCAAGTGGCCCCCCTATACTACACTTGAACCTCATATTGCACCACATTCAACTAAAATGTTTACATTTCATGCATTCATTAAGTTTTAAACTTTATATGGGTAAAATCCTAGAACAGCATGCAATTAAAAAAAAAAAGAATCAATAATTACACAAATATAACACAAAAAACAAAACCTAAACAATGATTAATATCCAATTACACTCTATCTTAAACATGAAAAATTTCGCACAGTAATTAAGTAAATTATCATTTTTTTTACCTTAATGAATTAAAATTTAATGTTATGATTATAATTTAAACCAAGTTCTATGCTTTGAAACTTACCATTTGTCTAGTCACTATGCATTTTAAAATGAGATGTCATTGATTTGGATACAAAACATTTAATGTTTGTTTCCTTAACAATGTAAAAAAAAAATTGGAATTTTAATCCGAATCCAACTGAAAAAAAAACCAAAAATCAATTTCAGAAGATAGGAAAGAATAGTGAAAAATTGAACTTCAACAAATATTTTGAGTTTTGAAATGCCGACGAATCTCATTCATTCATTTCATTTCATTTTTTTATCGATGCTTCTGATTAAAATTGATCAAAATTTTGATATAAATAAAATAATCATTTAAAAATGTTTTTACTATAAGCTAATTAAAATTTTATTTTTCAAAAACTATAGTGATTTGGGAGAGAAATGTTACAAAAGGTTGACGTGCGAGGACCTTAAATAATTTTTAAGCGACGATTGAATGACGTGAAGTCTTAAGGGCAAATGTGGCCTTACAAATAAATTAATATTTTAAATGGACAAAACTGAAAGTTTTTGAGGATTGCATTAGGTCAAAACGCTTTTTCCTTTTCCCTTAGAAATTGTACATTCCAAATAACAATAATGTTTAATAATTACTTTAGTTCGAATGGCAATTACTTTTTCCATTCAAACCAATGTTTAAAAACAAATGGTAAAAAGAGCGGCAGCTGTTACTGTCTGGGCTCTCTAGTGAGACGTCAAAATAATTTCCAGTTAATAGATTGTCAAGAATATCCAAATATTGTTAAAATACTGGTGAGTCAAGTAAAAATTTCAATTTTTGTAAATATTTTAAGTAATTCTACGTAGTTATTAGTTCAAGAAAAAACAATTTTGAAAATGTTTCGCAACCGATAATTTATCAGAATACATTTGTTGCATCAATTCTAAAACAAGAAGGAAAAAAAAAGGAACTTTATGTAACTGAAATAAAATTTTAAATTGCAAGATTTTATTTACAGTGGTGCCAGCTTGATATTACATGTAATTTAGGAAAAACCAACTTAACATTTCGTCGAAGTGTTTTGCACTTTATTCTATTACTTTTCCGAGTTTCTCTGGAATAGTGAGATTTATAATACCTTTTCAACTTTTCTAGTTATTTAAATACGGTGCAAAAATTATATTCTGAGTTAATATTAAATTATTAGCTTTTCAATGCTGGTATTATGAATTCAAATAATTATTTCATTTTGTAGTGTTAAAGTTAGAAATGATATTGTAATTCTGTTTGATTATGAGTTATTTTAGCATAGGGTTTTGTTCTGAAACTTACTGGTTTTGTGTTATGTTATGGAGCTAATGTAAATTTAACTTCAATTTTTAATGTGGATTAAAATTCTTGAATTAAAACAATTTAATTTGTAAAAAAACTTTTGACGGTATAGTATTTCTTGGTTAAAGTGCAGAATTTTGAGGTTCTTTAGTGAAGTAAAGTTTTTAGCAACTAAAATCAATCACCAAAAAAAAAATGGCAAAATAAAAAAATTTATTTTTATTAATATTTTTTTAGTTTCATTACAAAATTCCACTGTGTCAATTCTCGGAACACCTATAACTAAATTAAGTTACTTGGTGACCAATTCTGGTTGCCAAAAAACTGACTTCGCCAAAGAGCACTTCAACTGTATTTCTTTTTATTAGCAATTCAGTTATCTCTGTAAATTGTTGATGAGTAATAAAATATAGTATTAAAATTTATATTACATTAAAATTTACTGAATTGTTTTTTGTTTTGAAATATGGGCTTTTATTTCATGTTCTCAAAACAGATAGATGACATTTTTGTGAAATTCTTTTATAGTAATTTTTTCTTGACTTCAATACTATTTATTATAAGCTTCATACAGTTTGTTTCTATTGGTTACTTTTCCTATTGATTGCTGAAAGTTCATTATAAAAGTAATTTCAATGAATAGTTCATGAGCAATGTGCAAAAGTATACACACCTTTTTGATGATTGAAGTTTTAAAAGAGCTGTCCATTGATGGTGCATTGTCATTTTTTTAAAAATTATTCTTAAAAGATTGTTGTTATTGTCATTGAATATATTGATAACACTATATTGAGCAGTTAAAACTGGATGTCATTTATTTGTCAGTTTTAATTGTTTTGTATCTTTTTCAATCTGAAAATCTGTCTTTTTTCCTCCTTTTCTGGCTTTTTTTCGTGCTTGTTGCATGGTTACGATATGAAGCTCATGACCAATGTTCTTCAGTCGAGTAAAGAAAAAAAGAAAATAAAAGGATGGAATTCTGATTTCATCAAAGATCCTTGATTTAGTGAGGTTGATGTGTGCTTTTAAATCTGTCAAGACTCAAAATCCTCACTTTGGTGTGATATGTAAGTTACACAAATATGCTCAGGTTTTGATGCTTGTCGGTAGTTCAAAATTACAACCTAAGTATGATGTTAATAAGCTATTAATCACAAGGGGGAGAGTATGCCTTCTAATATTTTAATGTATATTGTTTTTCATATATTCAGTAATTTGATTATTTGCGTTGGAGAAATATAGAAGCTGAAGAAAAGATTAAACCAAAATTACTCCACTTTACAAAGTTATATATGATCATGGACGCAAATTCGTGGCTGGCATTGTCGTTTTGTGTGTTCAAAACTGAGTATAACTGAAGACCTGCCATGTAGAGGGGTTGATGCGCATTAAATTTGTTGAGGCTCGAGAGTCTCTCATTGGTGAGAAGTGGAAGTTTGGAGAGATTATGCCAGCTCAGGCTTTATTCTTGTCACTTGATCGTGGTTCAAAATTTATAGATCTGTCACCAGTATCCTTCGCTATCCTTCAGAATAAGATGTGAATAAAGATAAAATCAGTTTTTTTTCTTTATAATTTTTATCTCTGGGAATTAGAAAAAGAGATAAAAAACAAGGCATAATTTAAATTCATAAATGTCATGCTAATGGATGTTATTGTAGCTAATTTATAAAAATAAAACTAAATTAACTGATTAGTTAAAGAATTGGAGTTTTTAACCCTCTTGTGCTGCGTAGTGCTATCTCTACTATGTGTACTTTACCTGTGGAAATCGCGGAATGGGCAGCAAGAGGATTAAAGCATATTTTAATTGTATATGAATAATTTTTGCTTATGTCCTATGCATATAATTTTAAAATGCAAGTTTTTAATGCAAACGTATCTACTTATTCCCCATCCTTCCAATTCCTTTGAATTAAAAAAAAAATCCATTCAATTATTATTATTGCTTGCATACATTAACTTTAGTACTTATTTTACACACTTGTAGTTCAATTACTTGTTCACACTTGTGTTGCAAATTAATTTAACCCTTTTATGGATAAACTTCCAGTGTTTGAAAAAATTATTAATAAAGTAATATTGAAGTTTAATATTCAAATCAATTGTTATTAAAATTATTTTTTGCGAATTTTTTTTTTTTATTTTCCTTTCTGTTTTTTGAACCAGATTTTGAAAAAAAAGAATAACACATGTACTACCATCATTATCTAACAAGTAAGACATTTGAAAAAATAATAATGGAGGAATTCCAACTGTTATATCTGAAACCAATCTAATTAGCAAACTATAAATTTATGCCCTGTTAAGAAGTCATTTAAAAAAAAAAATTGAAGCTGTCATGAAATCTGTTGTTAATAAACCAGGGAACTGCAAAACTCTGAGGAATGCAGTTTCCTGAATATACTCCCACAGATATTCTGATAAAAAAAAAATGTTTTTTTCTTCATTCCAATAGTTGAGATTAAGGCTCCAATTTGTGATGACATTTTAAAAGAAAAAGCCAAACATTTTTACTACCAAATTGTTATTAAAAAAAGATAATTTTAATAATTGGATAAATTTAAAAAAAAGTTAGGGTATTAAATTTTTTTGAGTGAACAAAAAAATGTGCAGACATGTGAGTAAATTTGGCATATCTGATTCTGAAACAAAATTGAGGGTTAAGTCTATCACTTAATTAGATTTTCAATGCTGATAAAATTGATTGATGACAGCTTATATCAAAAAATGAAAAAAATAATTACCTGAAACTATTCAAATATTTTGCTGTCGTAGTTTATTCCTGCGCATTAAATAATTTTCTGTAGAAGTAGTTTTTTGTGAGGGAAAAATAAAAAAAACTAACAGTGTTAAAATGAAAATTTACTCATTTGCTACCCAAATCCCGAGTTGTGGTTGCACTAGAAATTTTTTATGAATGGTCCAATAAGTGTTGTCTGTAGCTGAGGAATTTTTAAAATAAAAAAAAAAAGCTTGTCACAAAGGAACTTTTTTCTTGGGTATTATTTCAAGGCATTTTGAAGAAATATTGTGTCAAAACATAAGATAGCATGATAACAATTATGTATTCACCAAAAAATACCATTAAAATGAAGGTACAATATAAAAAAAAAATGTCTTTTTTCATGGGTAGTGTGAATCAACCAGTTAGTGACATATCTAGCATTTTGAAAATATTAAGATGCTGTGCTTAATGTGGAGAATATGGAGTACACCTAGAGTCAAATAAAACAATCTACAGTTATAAAATCTTGGAAGAACATTTGGTAAACAATCTGCCAATCTCAATATGTCAAGCAAGAGATGGGTAACATTGCTGTTGTGATGGTGTTTGGGGAGGCATTAGGCTACATTGAAATCTTAATTGATTGGTTGGTGTCTTGTCATGGACAATAATTAAATAGGACCAAAGGTCCCATAGACAGCTTCAGCAATCTGGAGTATTCATAAAGAAAGGGAAAAGTATTTTATTGTAATTATTAATTTTAGGGTAAATGAAGTTATTAAAACATTACACGAATTTTATGTAAATTCCAGTTCTGTATTTCTAATCACTTATTTGTAATGCATGTATTATTTTTAAAATTAATTAAAATGTATTCATTTTTTAAGTAGTTGATAGTATTATTATGTACTGAAATATATTCTTTTTTAAGTCTTCTATACTTGCTTGTTGCTGATTTGTCAATTCTGAAATCTTAAGTAAAATTATTTATATTTCAGTTAAGTATTTAATGAAGATATAAATGGAGGACATTTCCCTAGAAGATTCTATAGATGCTGGGTGTGTATATATTGTTTACATTTGATAGTTTTTAAAAAATTATTCTATTTTCATTATATATATATATTGATAATATTGTTGCCAGGTTGAATTATAGGTTTGAATTTGATTGAGGGAAAAATTGTTATATGGAATAATCAGAGGTTTAGTTTTTGTTTTTTAATCATTATCGGATGGAGCCTTGAACATCCATTAAATGTTGGTTCAATATTAAGGAAGTTTTTGCCATTAACATTTGATATCACTTAAATGTGCCATTAATTAGACTAAAGGAAATATTTTATTGTTTTTAAGGTCTTTATTGTTTATACATTATTATAAAAGTTGAATAGTCTTGATTCTTTAAGCTGAATTCTGGCTAACTTTATGCATAAAATATTATTGATTATCATTTAATTCATGAAATATCACCATTAATTTAAATAATTAGTTGATTATTCATTAATTTATTTTAATATATTTGATTATCAAAAAGTAATTAAATTATGTGTTTTCTAAAGTTTTTTGTTGTTGTTTTTCTTCTAATTTTTGTTTCTTTGGATTGAATCCTGATGCCATTAAAGATCCATTGTGCAGTGAGGCTGAAGAATGTGTGTGTGTGATAAATCTGTCAATACTCAAAGTTCTCACCCTGACATGTAGAAGTTTTGAGAGAGAGAGTGCCAGCCCACATAATATTGTTCCTGTCACTTGATCATGATTCAAATTACAAGGTCTTTCACCAATAACTCTTGCATTGTTCCTTAGTGCAACATTTATAAAATAATCAGTTAACTTTTTTATAATTACCATCACTATATTACTATAAATGAACTTGTGGATAAAAAGAATGCATGCACATTGCTTGAAATTTATATATTTCTCTTACATTCAATAGACTAAATTTTACATATGCATAATTAGAAATTTCTTTAAACATTCAAATTATTTTATCTTAAATATTTAATTTAGATTTTGCAGAATAAAGCTGTTTTTAATTTGTGAATTACTTATTCAATTCCTACTATTACTGTATTTTCCTGTATATAATCCGCAGCGGCGTATTATCCGCAAAGCCCTTTTTTCGAGTAAAAAAAAACAGCCTGTCTGCAGCGCCGTATAATCCATGTCAGTTTTTATGGCGAATAATCTAAAATATAAACTGCCCATAATGAGTGTCACATAAGATAAAAAATACACAATATAATTAAAAATAGAAGTAAGAAATTGTACAGAAAACAAAATTTATTATGAAACGTCTTTTTATATAAATATGTATGATAATATTTTTTATGATAATCTCAATAAAACAAAAAAAATTCTTTGCTACTGCCATCTATGTTTTGAGTGAAACAAAACATTGCATGTGGAAAAAAATCTTCTTTTTTTTTTTTTTTTAAATTTAAGCAAGTTAACAGCAAAAAATTAAGATCGAGACTACTTTCCCATTGCCTCTTTCTTTTAAAATCAATTTTTTTATTTCTTCCTCTAATTCTGGCCAGTGAGGTTTTCCACGACGATTGACTCTTTTACGTCAATCACAATTTTCAAAGTTGGTCTTGTTTTTTCTCCACAAACGAATATTCGATTCGTCAATGTTGAAAAACCTTGCAGCTTCCCAATATCGGTAGCCTTCTCTATAGCTTTTAACTCAAAGTCTGCAGTGTAACTTACATGCTTTTGCTTCAACATGATGAAAACTTTCAAAGGACGTAATAGCTCTAGTGAAGAGAAAATTGGAAATGGCGCCAGCCACTAGTAACTGTTTTTTCCTTCCGAGGAACCAAATTAGTTTTTGAATGTAATTGGACAAAAACTAGTTATAGATGAAATACGTCAGCCCAGTCATGAAAGCGCCATCTGTTATTTATTTAATAAAACATAAACAGCATTTCTTTCAAAACTTTATTGTTAGCTTTTCTGATGTGGAGAATATTTTTTCTCAGATAATCCACAGTGGCGTATAATACGCTCAACAAAATTTTAAACTTTTTTAGCACATAATCCACGGATTATATACAGGAAAATATGGTATTTCACTCTCTACCTATATATGTATATACATATATATATATTCAAATTTTCAGTCGTTAATAAAATACTTTCTATTCATCCATTCAAGCTCAAATAAAAATTTTTTAAACTTGTAGTGGAGAGCACTTGATGTTAATTCAGTTTTTTCAAATATTAAATAATTACCGGCTTTCAATGCCAACTTAGATTGGTCTCCATTGTTGTAACTGTTAAAACAATGACAAAAGTTGGCATTGAAAACCAGTTTTTCAGCCGAACTAGCCAAACCAGGTGTGCATTGTTACAACAATGCAGGCAAATCATGTTCTTTTTCAATTCCTACTGTTCACTCTCTCCCTAGATATATATATATATATATGTCTTGTTCAAATTTTCAATCGTTGGTAAAATACTTTCTATTCATCTATTCAAAGTAGGAATTAACTTAAAATTTTTTTTTATATTGCTTGTTTTTGTTTTAAATAAATCACTGCATTTGGATGTGTGTTAGTAATATCAGAACTTGATAAACTGGTTAAGTTAATAAATTTATTAAAATTTTCAAAGATTAGGATGTTGAATAATTTGCTATCATTATAATTGGATAAATTATTGTAGAGAATACACACATATATATACAAAATACAAATATATAATATTATTCAATGTGTGTATATATATATATATATTACTCATTACAGATACTATGGATTCTTGCTTGTGTGTGTGTGGTGCCTCATTATTTATTTTTATTTCTAATGAGGCTGTAAATTGGTATTTTACCATTGCAGTCCTTGTCCATTCCCCCAGAGCTGGTATCTCTTTTTAGTGCTGTACCGTATAGGTGGTATACTAATTGTTGGCAAGTAATTTTGATGCCCAGTTTCCTGAGCTCTGAAAATACGAAACCGTGCAAGGAATTTAAATTTGCCAACCAACAATTCCAAACCAAACAGGCATTCTAAAAGTTTTTAGCATGTGGCATAATCATACAACATGGACACTATCAATTTTTTGCATCATGAAAATGCACCGATTTGGGCAGAAGTCAAACCCACAAACTTGGGTGTACAAGACCAATGCTAGACCAACTATTCCATCCCTACTCAACCCTCATTATTTATTTGTTAACATAATTTGTCCTCATAAAAGGCAAAAATGCTTAATTGATGATATGTGATAATTAAAACTGAGCATATAGTACATTAATAAAAATTTCATTTATATTTGTACAAGATATATCTTATATATCTTGTTTGAAAAATTTTAAAGGGGTTTAGCAGTGTTCACACACACATTATTACAAAATATTTATCTGTTATTTAGCATTATTCAGCTAATAATCTTAAAAATTGTTTTAAAAATATTTTTGTCTTAACAGATTTTAAATTTTTGAAAATAAAGTTTTAATATTAAAAAAATGTAACTCTTTGTAATTTTTTTTTAGTTTGGAGGAATCAATATGTATAGATGATGTTATTTTCTATGGACCTGTTACTGCAAAAGAGAAGCTAATAAGAGAAAAATTTGAAAAAAGACAAAAAGAAAAATTACAATTGATACCATCATTTAAAGAGAAAATGACAAAAGAACATACTGAATATAAAATGAATACATGTGAGGAGAATAAAAATGAGATTATAAAAGATTTATCTCTCTATGAAAGTTTTTCTATTGATGAAACTAAATATGAGAGTTTTGAAGATAGTTTAGATGAAGGGAACATTATAAATCCAAAAGAAGTGAATGTTTCCCAGCTTCATCCTGAACAAATGAATGTTAATTTTCGAAGACCTCGTAATAAGCAGTCGTTTAGAGGACTTCTTTGTGACAGTTTAGAAGATATACATTCTCTTGTGTCAAATGTAGAAAAATTGAGCATTTCAGAAGATATTGAAAACATTAATATCTTGGAAAATAATCATTTATACGATGATTCTTTGAAGAATGATATTTGCTTTGAAAATAAAAACACAAATTCAGTTGAGCAAAATTTTGATGATGATTCATTGGCAATTCTTGAATATGAGAAAACTTTTGATGACAGTTTGGAAGAAGCTGACCTTCTTCCACTTTTAAGAAATGGAATGAGTGATGCTGAAATTTCAGTTGAAAATTTGAGCAAAGAAAATGTGTGTGTAACAAAGAATCTTTTTGAAACTTCTGTTGAAGTAATTTATGAAAATGTAAGAAATGTTGATATTTCGGAAAGTAATTGTGAGATTTTCAAACAATCTACAGGAGATTCATTATCAATTTCTGAAAATATGTCGAAAGATAGCTTAAATGAACAACAAATTCATCAACAATCCCATGAAAAGATGAAGAATATTGTTCCACCTACCGTAATTAGTGAAATTCATGATAGAAAAACTAAAAAATCAGAAGGTGTTGATCCAATCAAAAACATTGAAACTGGACTAAATTTAAAAACTGCTACAAATTTGATGGATGGACTTGTTGACTCAAATGGTGAAGAATCTGCATCTGCTTTAAATTCTAAGGACGAAATCTTGATTGAAGATTCTTGTAGCTTATCTTCTTCTAATACAGAGTATAATTCTGCAAAAAGTAAACTATCTGCAAATGAAAATATTAAGGAAAATATGTTGTTGCAAGTGAATGAAACAATTTTAATTGATGATTCTATTAATTATGCAGCAGATTCTGTTATAAATAATAGTTCATTTACAGAGGAAAATCAGTGTAATATTTCAGAAAAAAAGATCAGTGAAACGGGATCAAATGATACAATTTGGATTGATGATTCCTTTGTTGTTTGCAACCAATCTTGTATGAATGAGGAAATAAATCATATAAATGAAAGGTCTGAAGCTGATATTCATTTCAAAACGGAAATTGCATCTCCTATTAAAGATACAGAATCTGAAAATCCAGCAAAATATGAGACATCTTCTCATTTAAATGATACTATTTGTATTGATGATTCTTATATTATACCTGTGAAACCTGTGTTTAAAGAGAGTCCTGTTAAGAAAATATCAAAATTTCAGAGTAATGATGATAAAAATTGCAAAGGAGATAATTTGAAAACAGATATGAATCAATTTAATAAAAATTGTGCTACTTTTGTTCAAAATTCTGAGTCTGTTTCGCCATTTTCTAATAAGGTGGAAAAAGTTACAATTGCCAGTGCTCTTAATATTCCTTTGAGTGAATATATAAAATGTAATGTAAAAGATTCTCCTCAATTTAAGAATCCTGAGAAGGAAACCAAGCCTTCCGAGGATGCTTTTGTACCTACTAAAGATTTACTAAATGAGGCTAATCTGAAATTGCAAGTTGAAGTAGCGTTTGATAAAAATCAAGGTTTAAATATAATATCAATATCTACAGTTGAACAATGTCCCCAGAATGAGTTAAATTTAGCTAGTGAATTAAATGCTAAAAAAGTGGTTGTTGGAATAAATCAAAATTCTAATTTTAATAATTGTAGAGAAAATATTAATACTTCTGTAACTTGTAAAAATAATCAAACAGGGAGAAATCTTGAAAAAGGTGAAAAACCTTTACATGTATTTAAATCGAACAGCAATATTGCTAATAATTCTAAACATATGCAAATGCTTCCAGATAAAAATAATGCTAATGTTCACATTGAGTCAGGTAAATGTGATGCTCAGTTACTGCAGGCTTTAGATTTGCATGATACATCTTGCAGTGTTTCTGATGATAAATATTTACAATCGAGAGATTCTATAATGCCTTTAAATTTATGCATTAGAAATAAATCACGAGAAGATTTTCAATTATTAAAATCTGAAAGTAAAGAAAATATCCCAGTTAATTGCAGTTCTAAAAACCTTAAAAAAGAAGTGACCACTTCAGATAGTTCCAAAAGGAACAGTGACATTTCTCAAACTACAGATAAAACTCCAAAACATTTTAATACTGTTGTGGATGTGAAAAAATCTGGTAACAAAGCTAATTCTGTTACAAAAATTCCTGTTCGTAAGGTGGACAGCACATTCACGACCCCTGTTCATCAGAAAATAGGGAAAAGTAATAATTTGGTTTCTTCTGCAGAAAAACCTCCAAAAAGTCCATTAGTGAAATCAGCTTCTGCAACAGATTCTTTATCATCTGTAAAGGTACAAAATACTCCCAGGAAGCTCCATTTTTGTACTGTGCGCAATTCTATATCCAGAGTTCCCAAATCAGCACAAAGGCCTGCACCAAAGAAATTTCAATGCATTGAAAGTCCAATTGCTAAGGTATAGGTTTTGTTGTTTATGTTTTGCTTTTTTGATTTGCTGCTTGAAGACTCATTCTTTTCATTTTGATGATTTATTTATTTTATTATTTGCTCAATCTTATGATTTTTTAAAAATTTTTAGTACATTGGAAAAGCACAGATTCATGCACCTCTTGTGAGAACTCATCGTTACGATGGAAATGTAGTTAGTGGTGTAAGTTTTTTTTCCCTGCTGCTTTGATATATCTTGCTTTAAATTTGTTGTATGCATTATTTTATCTTCAGTTGCTTTTATGTCAAAATTGTGATCATTTAATGTATGCTTTTCTTTGTGTCGTAAATAGTCTCATTTCATGCATGGCTTTTTCATATTTGTGTATTCATTTGGCTTATTGTGCATTTTATTCTTTAAAAATATCAGATTGTGTATAACTTTAGGGAAGTGTGACTGTTTCTCATAAAAACAAGTTTTTAATTTTTATAGAGAAGAGTATTTTTCATTAATAGAATTTATTTATGTGTTATTTAAGCAATTTAATTCGTTATTTTGTTATAAAAATTATGGCAAAACATCAAATTCAAAGCCGTAGTTTTATACATGTAATAGAAATAAATATATTAAGAGCTTAACACATTTTTCTTTCAATATTTATATAATGAAACAATTAAACTAGAAGCTCTGGTTAAGTTTCCAGTGGAGATGATTTTGAAATTATTTGTTAAAAGGATAGAATATATTGCGCTAAAGATTATTTCTTCCATAAATATGAGTGATGCCTCAATTAACACACTAAGTGATTTATCAATAGTAAAATGATGGTAATATCATAAAAGCATAGTTAGGAAGAGTTTTGTTGTTGAACTAACTTAAATTAAATACTGAAAGTTGTTAAATTTTTCATAAAAAGATTGATTTCTGTCTTATGAAAATTATGACTATCTGCTGAGCTGATTTAATGTTTTAACTATCCAATAAATACATTATTGGTTGATCTTAAAAATCAGGGATTGGTAATCATTTTTTAAAAAAGAAAAAAAATTATACATATACAATTTTTATTGCTTATTTCCCAACCATGTTCATACCTTTTTTTTTTAAATTGTCAATTTGTGCTATATTTTATTCTTATGGAGGGCAGGGAAAGAAACTAGGGATTATGGGCTTAATTTTTTTTAAAAATATGTTAATGAAGTAAGATATTATTAGTGCTGAGTACTTAAGTGCATTACTATAAAAGACATTCTGTTTTCTTAAAATTCTTTTGATTTTGTTGACCATAAATAATCATATTAGTAATTGTATAATTATGTAATCATTTACTAAGTTGACATAAGTTTAATAAAGCAAAAGAATAACTAGAAACATAACAAGACAGTATAGGTCAAAATATGATAGCCTGTCTCTCCATTGCTAATTCTTAGCCTTAGGAACTAAGATTGTAGGGTTAAACAGTTTTAAGACCAGTAACCCTTTCCCTACATTTCCCTTTACAACTGGGGTGAATGAAAAAAAAAGTGTAAGAATAAGTTTCTAAAACACTAAGATTATATAATAATACTAAATGATTAATACTTAAAATACTTTCTTTACAAAGTTTGGTTATGACTTGAATTTTTGTTACAGAGTTTGCACATAAAGTTATTGTAAAATAGTTTTATTAAAATTCTTTTGAAAAAGGAAATATTATTTTAAAATTGTTTTCTTTCAGAGTGGATCAAAATCCAGTAAATCTACTGTACACAGTACAACTGTGAAGACTCCCAATAGTGCAGTCAAGGGATCACCAAAGATTTCTTCTCTAACAAAAGTTTAGAAAATGTAATTATTCATTTATCTTTGCTTTATTAGAAATGGCTTTATTGAATATTGGTATATCCTTATCGTGTATAATGTGCTTTGGCGGATAATGCAAACCTATAATTTCAAACCGCATTTTTATGTATATTCTCCACATAACATACACCCTTTTTTATACAAAGAAACTCGAAATGTGCTTGTGTGATATTCTTATCATTTGAAGTCATTCTCGGAGAATTTTCTCCACTTGTGTTATATTAGCTTGACGAGTGATAAGGAAAACAATACACGTGTCGAGAAAATGCTTAAAGGAGTTGCAAATAATTCTTTAAACAGGTGAATTGTATTCAATGCAGATGTGCACAGGAGTGTTATTCTAGATTTTCAAGGGAAGAGGTACACAATTTGAGATAAGAATGCACTTCTGACCCAAAGGAATTTGCTGAATTAGGAGTTTGATGTTTTCTTTTTCTCCAGTCATTTGAGGTTGCAATTTTGAAGTGAGCATCAAAAGCTTTCGTAAATCATTCATGCTTTAGTTGAAATATAGTTTATCTACTGTTCCTTATAGTAGTAAATATGGGTCCTACCAAACAAAGCAAATATAGTGCTGGTTTTAAATGCTAAATCATTTAATATGTGAAAGAAAATTTCAGTTGGGCTGCTGGAAGGATGTTGAAAAATTCCATATGCCAGTGGAAGAAAATGAAATAAAAAAATCAATGTGTCAAGGAATAAATTTGCTTTGCAACGGAGTAAACAAAATCTTCAATGCTTTAAGAAAGCATTGTGAACTGGGTCCCCTAGAAAATTACCTGTATAGATTAATTGTAACAAAAAAGAGTGTGTACTTACTTGCTTTATATATATATATAAATTGGAAAAAAAGGAATGTACATGAAAACATTAAAGCAACTTTGAATTGATATAGTCTATTTATGGCCAGAAATAATTTAGTCTTCTGAAGAAAAAACAAAGCGATAAATTTTTCATGTTATCTGCAAATGAAAATTTTCACCAAGTGTGTCTTTTTAATAAGCAGCAATTAGATACATGTAGAAATATTATTTTGTTTTTATGCTCATATTTTCCTTTTGAATTGAAAGTACACATTATATGTCAGAATATACACTAGCTCTTTTATAAACTAAGCTGGTGGGATTATTTAAACTTCTTAAATTATTAAACACAGGTGTCAATAATTATTTGTTGTCTGTTCTAAATATAAAGTTTTAACTCTTGCTAGAATTTTTTTTAATGCTGTTATAGAAGTGAATATAAGGAAAATAAAAGAGAAAACCATTTTTTTCATATTAGTGACATAGTGTAATTTAATTAACACGATAAATTTAAATCTGGCATGATATTTTGGTATACCAGCTAAATAGATTTTTGACTTGATTCTAAATTGTCCTAAGATTATAGAATAATAAGAGATTGTTACTCATTAATTCTATTAAACTTTAAATCCTTCATATACTGTTTTGAATTTTAGTGTGTAGTTTTATGTATTTGTTCCTTGAATATAGTTCAAAGAGATTAATTAATTTCTTTAAAAAGATTAATGGCTGTAATGTACTTTTAATTCAACAGATTTCAATCATGTGTTTGTAAGAGAAAATGTTTGAACACAAACAAAAGGATAATAGGATTAAATAGGATTTTTTGAATTCATGTTTATTATCTAAATATATCTAATTTTAGAAATTTAGTTTGCATTTTTGCTTAAACACTATAATTTTGTATACAGAATTTTAAAGGGGATGTGTTTTATGAATTTCAAGAATATTGGTAGTCATCAAATTTAGTGAGACTGGCATTAAAAATAGGACGGTCAAAAATAATTATATATTCCATGAATTCATTTTGTGGGAGTGTTAGCGAAGTTGGTTCATTTTCTTTTGGTAATAATCCTATTTCAATAAAATCTAATGTATTATTGAGACAATACTTTTTGTAATGTAACTGAATATTATTTAGTATTAGATTAATAATTTATGGTTTTTTTACTAAACTAACTTGAAATCATTTGTGTGAAGTATATATACGTTTTTAAAAATATTTGTGTCACTCTTTTTTTTTTTTTCACATTATAGGCTTGGAAATCTGCTGACTTATTCATCATTATTCGTCCGCATGCTATAAGCAAACTTCTTTATGCTCAATGCTTTTCAAAAGAAGAAATATTTTAGTCATGTAAATTTCTACAAAATTATTTTCTAGTGTATACAATTTACATATTTCTATTCATATTTGTGATTTTATTAGACATTCCTGTAGATTTTATGTATATTATTTAGTGTCCTGTTTTAATTTTAATCTATTATTGTGCTACTTGCTAATGTCAGTACAATTTCCTGTTAATTTTAGTGTACCAGTAAGAATATTTGTAAATTGGTGTATTTAAAAAAATTAAATGAATTATATTTCAAATATCATTCTGTATTCATTCATGTTGTGTGTTCAATTTATGAGTTATTTTTATTTTGATGCAGTATATTATTCAAAATAAATGTGTTATCTTTTAATTATTATTAAAAAAAACGAAAATATATTAACTTTCATGTTGTGTGTAGATTACTGGGATACATACTAAAAACATGAGATAGATGAACAGGAACATATAACACAATCACAGAAAAATACAGATTTTATTACAAACGATGATCCCAGCAAAAAACAGAAGAGGTATGCTGGTTTCCTTTTGAGATGGGAATCCATTTCATGCAAAAGTCTGACTTCTTTTCCCAAAGATGCATCCATGCTTTACTCGGGGTTCAACCCCGAAGCCACTCGATTACAAGCCTAGTGCCATATTGGGTGGGGCGGCATAAACTTTCATAAAACTAGCATTACATAATTTTATTATTTTAATTTGAAAAAAGAGTACATTTCTTAGTCTTTTTGTTTTTTTCTTTTAAGTGAAAATAATTTATTCTAGGTAATAAATAAATGTGATTTTACTGCACATCAACGAAACTTGCATAACTTATAAAGTAAAATATCTGTATATGCATGTATTTAAAAATGAGTAATACATTTCTGAAATCTATATTTATGGAAGATTTCTGAAGAATAAACTTTTTAAGGACAAATTAAATTTTTTAAATAGTGGCATAGAGATTTTTCCTTAGCAGCCATGATAAGTAAATATTCATCATTTGTTTATTTAGCATGATGAGTAAACACAAAATACCTACTGCAGTGCAGTGAATAATAATTAAAGTTTTAAATGAATGAGAATATAAAATATATTGAAATTTGGAAAAACTGGAATATCCAGTTTGGTAACGACAGTTTATTGAGTTCTCTAGCATGGAAATCCTTTTAGGTATTTAAAAACTGCTATGAAGAAGTTAAAGATTTGAGATTCATAATCATTGAATGACAATTTGACAAGTTTTTGACTTATGTTTGATAAATGATATATAACAATTTACTAAACTAGTGACAAAATGGGCATGATTTAAGGGAGTATATAATTCATTATTCAGCAGAAGTTTCAACTTTGAAAATTCACCTCATAGTGGATGCTTCAAAGTTTGAATGCAATTCAAAAAGTGGCAAAACAGACATTTTTCAAAATACAGCCAGACCTTGATTTAACAAATCATTATTTAATGAATTTCGCAATTTAATTAATTTTGCTTTTTCCCTGATTAAGTTGAAGGCAAAAACACCTATTTTGCAAACAATAAATCCCAAATTAACGAATTATTTCAACAGCTATGTTTTTTTTAAAGTTGGTATTAGAAAAAATTACGATTTTTTAAAAAAATGATATATGCTTTTTGTCTTGAACAGACTTTTCTTTAACCCTTTGATGGTTATGAACGAGCTCAGCTCGCAATAGAGTCATGCTTCTGAAAGCGCGCAAATGAGTTCAGCTCATCCGCAAGATTTCGACCAAAATGGGTAGAAACGAGTACTACTCGCGTTGTGAAACTTTTCCCCAAAGCGTGCTGACGAGCTGGACTCGTTCAGATTCATTTTTCTGCATTTATTATGTTACAAACGAATCTTAATCGCGAAATTCAGTTAGTTTTACTGTCTACAGATGGCAGTACGGGTTCCATGAATTTCTTTTCGTAATGAAAGGGGAATTATTTTTACCTTAGAGTGTTTGTAAAGTAAAATGGCTCAAAAGCGAAAATTAGATTATTATGATGATGATTTTGATTTCGATACAGAAAGCTTATCAAGTTTTGAGTCTGATGAAGACTTGGTTCACAGCATATCAAGCTCAGAAGACGATTCAAGCGATGAGGAAGATTTTTAGAGTGTTCAACAGTGGTGTAAAATTGATTCAAGTTCTCCCGCTCCTAGCTGATTTAGTTTTATTGGTGATGTGGGCATGAAAGCTTGTGTGACAAATATTTCTGATCCACTAGAGTACTTCGAGCTGTTTCTTACTGATGAGATTGTAAATCATATTGTTACTGAAACCAACATTTTTGCTGCTGAAAATTTAAATAAATTTAAGAGCAAAGGACATTCCCAATCTCATCATTGGAGTGAAACTAATGCGAATGAATTGAGAGTATTTTTTGCAATATTAATTTTGCAAGGAATAATTACGAAACCAACTGCAAGAATGTTTTGGTCAAAAAGAAAGTTAATTGAAACTCCTAGTTTTTCTAACCTCATGAGTTCGAGAAGGTTTGACCTTATTATGCAATTTATTCATTTTGATAGGGATGAAAACACCGATTCTCCTCATCCTCAGCCAAAACTAAAAAAAATATGGACCGTTTTAAATTACTTACAGAAAAAGTTTTCCGAGGTTTATACACCCAAACAAGACATATGTATTGATGAAAGTCTATTGCTGCATAAAGGGAGACTTTCTTGGACCCAATACTTACCACTTAAAAGGGCCAGATTTGGTATCAAAATGTTTATGTTATGTGAATCTCATAGTGGATATGTGTGGTCTATTATAATTTATGTCGGTAAAGGCACAGATATATCAGAAGAAAATAAATAATGTTCGTTTTCTACTCGGGTAGTTTTGACATTGTCTAAGCCGCTATTAAACAAAGGATACTGCCTTACTATGGATAATTACTACAACTCTCCCGAGTTAGGGGAAATGTTATTGAAATCTAATACTGATTTTTTTAGAACATTAAGACCTAACAGAAAAGATCTACCGAAGGAACAGAAAAGCTTAAAAAAGGAGACTTGTGCTTATCAAAGAGGTAAGATGATGACCATGCGATGGAGAGATAAATATGTTCCAAAAATTATATATAAAAAATATGTTCATTTTATAAGCTCAATTCATAATCCTGAAATCGTAAGTCCCAAATAAATTGAAAAATGTGGAGATAGAGAAGCCTAAGATTGTTTTAGATTATGATAATACGATGGGTGGTGTTAGATCGCATGGATCAGCAAATTTTATACTATGACCTAACTCGATCTCGTCAAAGGAAATATAAGAAAATATTTCGTTATTTATTGGACATAACAATTTTTAATACTTTTCAGCTGTGGAAAAAAAAGGGGAATAAAAAATCAAATTTTGAATTCAGAATTGAACTAGCTGAAAGAATTGTTGAAAAATATCACACTCACATACATTTGAAATTAAAACCTGCTGAAACAGTTTCGAATACTTTAAGATTGTCAGCACGCCACTTTCTTGATTATATTCCAGCAACAGAAAAAAAGAACCTACTATAGACGTTGTGTGGTATGTTGCAGTAAAAATGATGCCAATGGAAAAAGAATTCGCCGTGAAACACGTACCTATTGCAAAGACTGTAATGCCCCATTATGTGCAATTCCATGTTTTAAAGTATATCACACACAAAAAGATTTTTAGGTAATTACTGTATTTAAATGCTTCACATAAAGTTTTACATTAGTTGTTTTTATTTAGTCCTTTCAATTTAATATTTCTCTTATATTTATAATTATCTATTATTATTTATATATTTATTATAATCATTTATAATTTACTATTTAATAATTATCATTTATATTAATTATTTTAAAGTACATAAAAACTATTATTTGTGTACTACAAATACTTTAAGAAACCTTTAAAACGCATGAGGCAAGCTATCTACGGCATCGCCGGAGAAGGGTGACATTTTCGGAAGAACGGCGGGGGAAAACAGCTGCCACTTTCGACTACTGCTTACTCGTAATACTGCGCGAATTAAGTAAACGAAAACTGCTCATTTCCCTAACCGTCAAAGGATTAAAGCAGCAAATTTTGACGGGAAATGGTGCAGATGAATTTATATTAGAATTTACAGGTGCAGATGAATCATAAGTATAACCTATTGTGTGAGTTTTGAATACAACAGGAAATTCCTTTCTTATGTCAACTCATTTCAAAATGCAAGATATTTTTTAAGATTTTAACAATTATGTTATAGTTGATGACAGACTGCCTACTTGTGCAATTGAAGGGATTTTTTGGTGCCAATGAATAGTGATTCTGGTGCAGAATTTGATAACAAAATTTGCAATAAAAACTTACATTTTCTAATGTCTTACATTGTTTGTAAACTGTGGAACCATACCTTATGCAGCAGGAAGTAAGTGACACAATATTTTCTTTGTATAAAGTCGAAAAAGAACTCTTTCGAGCCTGGAATAAAAAAAAAAAACTGCCTATCTGTCAGTATTTTAAAACTTCCAATTAACTGGTCCTTATTAATTTGCTAATAGTACTTTTAGCTGCTGAATAAAAAGTAAAATTTCCAACAATGGATATCTTTTGTGTTGATGCTTATTATAGAATTTCCAAAAGGTAAATGCAAAAAAAAAAAAAAATAGTATTTTGTTTGGACCCTGAATTGACGAACAAAATGTTCGGTCCTGATGAATTCCTTAAATCAGGGTCTGACTGTACCTGAATTGCTACGAAGCAGAAGGAAATGAAGGTTCCAATACAATTCACAGTGTTCTTATCTTAGACCCCAAAGAATTGCTGCAACAAAAGGAAAATTCATTGGACAGCTCTTGGAACATTCTTCCAGTAGTCCAGGCTTAGCACCTTTGAATTACTATTTGCTAGGGCCTCTTAAGTATTTTATTATATTTATGATGTGATTGTGACCGTCATGTGAATTTAGTCCATTAACCATATTCTTGGCACTCAATAATACTATCACCATATTTATCACGCACGTTCTCCACGGTTAGTTCACGGAAAATCTATTTTTTGTCATAGATTACCAATTCTTCGCCAATGGATGTCCTGTTGTTCGTTATTTATCTAAAATAAAAAGAAACCCTTAAGTTATGGAGGCACAATGCAAATTATTACTTTTAAATATACATAAGCAATCAGTTCACATATGATTAAAAAAAAATCCCCAACATTTCTTAGTTCTGTATTAGAGACATGCGTTTCTTCGTAAATTAATAAATGTTCGGCAGAGCTTGGCCTAATATAATTCTTACACCATTGGAATCCATTAAGATTTTGTATGTGTTTGAATCCTGTTTCAAATTTACCATCATTTATACTTTTCATAGAGGGTATGTAGTAAATGATTTTTATGTAAATAATAAATATTTTTAAAAAGAGAAAGTAGCAAAAAATTCTTTTGTTGAAGAAGGAGTATAAACATTATATTAGGGCTGTGGGTAGCCTAGTGGTTAGAGCATCGGACTCCAGACCGGAAGGCCTGGATTCGATGCCCGATGTCACCAAATACCCTCTGAGTACACACGGAGTACGTGCTCATTAAATCAGTGGGTCCGAAAGTCTTGTGGGCTGAATCATGAGTGCAGGGGACTGGAGAATATTTCCCTCCCCTTCATTTCCATGCCTAAATTGTGGTGGTAGAAATCGGTGGTGTCGCCATCTATCGTCCCTTCGGGAATTTCTCCGAGCTAAATTGTACTTTCACCTGCATGGTACTTAAGGCCAACGACAGGCGTACATCCAGCCCCTTGCCACCATGAATTTCGTGGGCCTCGATCTAACTACGTCAGAGAGGTGGCATTAGAAACAACAACAAACATTTATATTTTGGAGGAAGGGATTTGCAAAATTTGTAACAGGTAATATTCTAGTTCTACTTATACTCTTGGAGAACTTATTTTTAGCTGCGATTTTAGATTGAAAACCGCTTTCCGTAGATTTGATTTTATGCAAATGTAACTACTATTTAAACCCTGACGTTGGGTATGTGAATTTAAGGGTTAATCATGAATCTAAGAATAAGAAAAGGTAAATTGCGACCGAGAGGTCACGTGTCTTCAAATTAATATTAGCTGTAGAATTCACCAGGAGTGTGGAAGTGAATAGCATTGGAGCTGACCAAACTATCGGGATTCGAGAAGGATCACACAAGGAGCTCCGACGGAAGCCAAGGGATTTTCAATAATTTTCTATGTCAGATTAAGTGTTAGAATTTTAGATTGCGCTCAGAGTTAAGCTATAAAGTGTATTACTATAAAATTTTAAAGCCAGAATAAAAGTAGCTATTAAGATCGTGTTTACTTCTTCCCCGAATCCTCTTACACCCGGGACCTTCAAACCACGACAAATTTTACTGCTAAAATGAGTGTTTATTATTGTCACCCTATAAAACAACACGAGGGTTGTTTTAGACAGACCTCGCAATTTTTAACCATGATCAAGTGACGAGGACGACATTTGAATCACCCTCTCTTTCCAAGCTATCACAGCAGGCCAAGGGAGGACTTGGGGCCTCGATAGATTTAACATGCATCTGTTAGCAGTTCTATGAGGTTGAGTCGGAAAATAAGTTTCCTTGTGAACTGTGGTCAGAGTTGAGTACTAAAGTTAAAAGTGTAGAATGAGACATTAAACATTATGTCGAAAAATAAAGTTTTGTCTTAACTTTATTTTTCCACATAATACTAAGTTCATTGAGACATTTGTTATACCGCTTGATAAGCTTCAAAAAACCCTGCAGGAAAGAGCAGGGTTTTGCATACGGAAGAAGCGTTTACTAATGCGTGGACTTTTTGGAGATTGGAACCGTCAATGCTATGCGGCCCTATCGAAATTGGAAGAGGCAATTCGGAAAAAGTGGCCTGGGCTTCTCAAATCTGGCTTTCTGTTGAATGACAATGTGAGACCACACTCGGTAAAGGGCAACGCAAAACCATATTGCAATTCTTGGTTGGGAGGGCCTACACCATCCACCATACAGTCCTGATCTCGCACTAAGGGATTTTCATCTGTTTCCGGCTTTAAAGAAGAATCTCGCCTGAAGGCGCTTAGGAACAACAAGCCGTTAAACGCTTCTTCCGTTTTCAAAGCCCTGAGTTTTTCCTAGAGGGCTTTTTGAAGCTTATCAAAGGGAATGACAAATGTCTCAATGTATTTGGTGCTTATGTGGAAAAATAAAATTATGTCTTATCTTGAATTTCTCATTCTATGTTTTAACTTCCATTCACAACTCTGACCACAATGGACAGAGGAAACATATTTTCCGACTTACCCTTGTATAATGACACTAGAGTTTGAACTCATGACACGTTAGCCACAAGTTCGTGAACATGACCACTACGCTACCGAGGCCACATTATACTGCCATAAGTGAAGGGTTGCGAAAGAAATATTCGAGTGCCTATGAGCTTCGTGAAAAAAAACAACATTAAACAAATTTACTTGTTAATGAATACATTTTTTAATAAGGAATATTGAAAACATTCTGATTTAAGTCAATTAAAGAATAGTATAAACTTACTACATTACATTATCTGAACCCAATGTTTCCTCCGTAATGAAAAATCATATCGATTAGATGCGATAAGATCATTGCACTTCCATGTGAACTCGACGATATTCCAAACGAAAATAAAAGAAACGTGTGAGTGGTCGGGAATTTTTTCATTTGTCACTTAGTGTCCGTTGATGCTTAGCAGAGCGTGCAACATAATAAATAATGCACATAACTTCATTTGTACTATGGATGAAATGTCACAGACATGATATACATTCTGCTATATTTAGTCTTGAACTTAGTCTTCGGTATATGGAAAGCTTTAGACAATTAGTTTATTCATAGAGTACCATGTCTTCTAAATAGTGTTGTTAATTCGTATTCCTTGCAGCAACCAAGGTCATTAAAAAGACATGAGTGGAGGGACAATGGTGTGTAGATCAAAGTTGGCCGTCCTTCGAATATTTTTTTCATCGATGGAATTTTTTTTATCGATTGTTATTGTAATATTCAACATCAATAAAAAAGTGTATTAGTGGATTTTTTAATCGAGTGAAATCATGTTTGAAATTTAACGGGAATTATATGCTATACGTTAGAATTTAACCCAAATAAAAGTGAATAAATAAAAATACAATAGTGTTAATGATTTAAAGACTTTTAATATTAATAAAGATTTAAAATTATATAAAGATAATAAAGATTAGATTAGATTAGAAATTTTAAAGATTAGATTTAAAAGATAATAAAGATTTTTGAAAACTGCAAGGAAAAGATTTCATCGATCGCCTCTCAGTGTTTTAGCATAGAAGTTCTTAAACTTTCGATCGTTGCGGCCCCCTTTTATGTATCAGATCAGCGTTTCTCAAACTGTGGGGCGCGCCCCCCTTGGGGAGCGTGATGACTCTACGAGGGGGACTTGAGCATATTGAAAAGTTGAAAACAAAAGATCATTTAAAAAATTATTAATTCACTGAAAGTAAACAAACAAAATGCTTTCTGATATAATAAAATATAAAATACGCATTTACACTGATAAAATACACTTATAAATGAATCAGTACTGTACAATGTATTTTATTGTTCATTTAAAAATACTAAGTTAAGAACAAGTTTGATAATCACCAGTGGCCTCATGGGCTTGTATTAACAATTATCTTCATAATTTGCGCCAATTCTGCTCCAATCAGCTACGAAGTTTTCACGCTTAATTTCACATTTTTAATCAATCGCTGCTATTCGTTAGCAGTCTAACCTCTCTGTCCTTCTAACTTGAAAGTTTAATCTTTATATACAAGTCTTAATTTACATACTCACATCTTCTTCTTCGGGGAAGGTTTATGATACAATAGTTTTTAAGAACCCAATATTCCCCAAGAGGATTAGTATTTGAAAGAACGCGGATAAATCCGTCATAGAGTCTTTTTACTGGGGGCATTTAGTGATCTAGTCTAGGATGGCTCATCTTTCAATTTTTCCACGAGGCTTTTCAAAGTGTGTAAAAGGAAAAAATCTTAACATTAAATGAGAGAATTTCGCGGATCCCCTAGAAAGGCACTGGTAACCCCCGGGAGTCCGACCGCCACAGTTTAAAAACCGATATGGTATTTTAGCATATACTTTTAGAACTTAGCCGAACAAAAGTACACTGAAGATAACATTATTAAATTTAAGCAAATATTATTTTAATTACGATTGGATGTAAGAATTTGAAACTGAAGTGTGCCTGTTTCGTTTCTCAGTAACATTGCTATTTTTAAACGTGTTCGATTTTATTTTTATGTACTCTTGATTTTTGTACATTATAGAAAGTAAGTTTAGGGACTTTATTCATTAAAGTGTTACATTTAATTATCATTAATGTTTTGGTTTTATAAAAGGCCTTTAAAATTTTTTTTGCCTTTCGAATTAGACTTTGGAAATTTGTAATAGTTTGAATTGCACTAACACATAAAACAATAATAGTACAATTTTTTTTAAAAAAAATTAAGTAAATTAATTTAAATACTCGACAAAATTTTAGGACCTGCATTTTATTGGGCTCATTGTGGGAATTTAATGTTTTTAGTAAAAATAGTTTTTTTTTTTTAAAGCTTTTTTCAGTAAACACAAAAACAAATTCTTTTAATACACTGGTGTTCAAAATTCATAGATTTTTTAGACTTCGTCGATTATCTCTAGAACTACTAGGCAGATTTAAATACAATTTGGTATGTATATAGGGCAGATATAATACACAAATAATAATAATAAATAAAGAAAGAAATAAAAATAAATAAATAAATAAACAATAATCATTCAACAGTTAAAATACATACGCGTAACATTAATCGAATTCGGAAGGTATGAAACAGCAGTTGAATGTAACAATAAAAATTGGTTACTGGGGGTATGGTCCCCTCTTTCAAATAATCAGGTCTCACAATGTGATTTCATACCAGAAATAAGGGAATTTATGTGTTCCTGAAGCAATTAATTCCATTCGTTCAGCAACTCTATTTTCAGGCCTTGGATGGTTCTCGGAGGAGGTTTGCGAGTTGCAATTGCCCTCTCCAGAGTGTCCCAGGCATGCTCTATGCCAGGGGTGTGAAACTCAAGAGCTAATTAGGGTCAAGCAAACAGGATTTAACTTTAGGTGGGCCGCAAAAAAAAATCAATAATCCTAGAAACGTAGATTTAATTCGAATAATACATTATAATAAACAGAAAAAAAAGAAAGAAAAAAAAATGGTGCGTGGAACGCCACACGATAGAAGTGAAACTTCTTTGGCGACGTTGGAACATTGATTATTTGCTTTAATATTCCAAACTGACCGTATACATGTCTCAATCGCCTAATTTGCATGAAAAGTATTCGGGGCGAATTGAGTCTTTCTGATACCAAATCCAAAGTAGGAAGATATGCTGGAATTTCTGGGTGTACAAAACTATTATATTTTGATAAATCTGGTATACTTTTCCTACTTAAACTTTGTCGGCAATTGTAACATTCTGTAATGTCTTCTAAATTAATTTTTGGTAAAATATTTTTCTGCTCAGCAAAAAACAGGCGTTCTCAAATCATCTCTCAACCATAATCTATCACAAATCGAACACCCGTGACCGAAAGGATTATCAACGAATAGCTTTTGAAAATCTTTGTGAGCATTTTTATGGGTGAGTGAATATTAACGGCGCACTGTTCAGCTACGCGAGGGCTTTTGGTGACAGACTTCGTAATTTTGAACCATGGTCAACTGACGAGGACGTCACCTGAGCTGGCACTCCCCCTCTCCTAACTACCACACCAACGGGAGGATGTTAGAGCTCTCAATAGATTTAACGTGCATCGCTCCCTACAAGGCGGGTCTTCAATGGTACTCGGGCTTAAACTCATGACACGCCAGCCACGATCTGATTCCTTGACCACTAGGCTACCGTGGCCACACATTTTTATGGAAATCATAGTCTTTGTAACGTAAGATAGAATTTATTATCGATTCACATGCATCAGTTCCAACACGCACTAGACTTGTTGAGGGTTCTGTAGTTGACGGCACAGGGTGGTTCACAAAGTCCGTATTAAGCTGTGCTGTCATTAGAAGAGTCTCAATAGAACTCCCATTCCTTAAACTCGGCATTAAGAGAGTATTTTGCAATGCTTTTTTCCGTGCTTGATATTCTCTCATGTACGTAGTATCCCCGCTCCCCCTTTTCCTCCTCTCACTCTCTCTTTACCATGGTGACGATTCGGGGGGATGGGAGAAGACTACTTCCGTTCGCTTTTTCACTGTTACGCAAAACTGGGCAATTTTCTCATTCACTCTCGAGCGCAAAAAAGTTTCACTTCAAAAATAATGTTTATGTACTGTTACTTGTGTGGCATCTCTTTTCTGTTGTTATCTTTCCTATTTCTAGAGAATTTTATTTTATTTTATTATGTATTATTGTGTAGGGGGGGATATATTGGAAGGGTCGCAAAAATACTCGCAGTGGGTCGCATGCGGGCCGCAAGTTTGACACCCCTTCTCTATACGAGTGGAATCTGATCTAACTGACCATTCCATTCAGCGAATACCTTCACTGTCCAGAAATTCATCTACTAGATGAGCTCTATGTACGTCGCGTTATCATCCATTAAAATAAAATCTGGGCCAACTGCCACTTGGAAAGGCGAATATAGGGTTCCAAAACCTTCACCCTATACCTCACAGCAGTCGCAGTACGTCTTTCAAAAACATAGAGGTGTGTATGGCCAGCTAACAGGATGCCTGCCCAGACCATTAAGGTATCCGACTATGTTCGGAACCATGATTTTAAAACAACGCATAAATGTATAATTTTCATGATATTTAGTGTCACTTTGATTAGAATACATGTATAAAATTGTTTTAAGAACATTATGACAAAAAAAAAAAATTATTTAAATACAATATTTCGGCAAAAAAATAACTTAGAATAACCTTTTTCCAAATGTTCTCCTTTTGTAAAAAATGCTTCTATTGTATTAATATTTTGCCTGTATATAGCTCAGATCTCTGTACAGAGGCTCAACTATGATTTTTGAAAAATTCAAATTATTTTCAGAGTTACCACCATTTGAAATAATTATCTGCGTATTTTCTTAAAATTTCTCCCTTCTGTTTTCGTAAAACATGGATAAAGCGACTTCCGAGTTATGCATTTCAAAAATTCTAGTTGAGCCTCTGTACAGAAGTCTGAGCTGAATACAGGCAAAATATTAATACGATAGAAGCATTTTTCACAAAAGGAGAACATTTGTAAAAAAAGGTTATTCTAAGTTAATTTTTTGCCAAAATATTGTATTTAAATAATTTTTTTTGTCATAATGTCCTTAAAACAATTTTATACATGTATTCTAATCTAAGTGACACTAAATATCATAAATATTATCCATTTACATGCTTTTACAAACTCATGGTTCCGAACATAGTCGGATACCTTAAGCCTTCACTATCATAGTGGTCGAACGGCCGCGGCAGCCGAGTGGTATAGGTATCAGACCGTGGCTTGCCTTGTCACGAGTTCGAGCCCAGTACCACTAAAGACCCGCCGTGTCGGGCAGCGATGCACGTTAAATCTGTCGAGAGCTGAAACGTCCTCCCGTTGGTGTGGTGTGGTAGTTAGGAGAGGGGGGTGCCAGCTCAGGTGTCGTCCACGTCACTTGACCATGGTTGAAAATTACGTGGACCGTCGCCAAAATCCATCGTGTAGCTAAACAGTGCAACGTTAATAATCAACTCACTCGATCATAGTGGTCGATTTCTCGGACATTGATAGTGGGTCCCTGGTTCTCTCCATATGAAAGTATGGTGGGAATATATTTCCTTATTTCTGATATAAAATTGTGATGTGAGGCCAGTTTATCTCTGAAAGAGGGGACCATATTCCCTATAAACCAATTTTTTTTTGTTATATTTTGCAACTGCTGTTTTATACTTCCGACTCCGATGAGTGTTAAGCACTATCACGCTTGTGTATTGAAACTATGATTATTGTTTTTGCATATCGGCCCTATATACACACAAAATTTTATTAAAATCTGTCCTGTAGTTCTAGAGATAATAGACACAAAATCTAAAAATTCTCTCAATTTTGAACACCAGTGTATTGCACAAATAATTTGCTCGTAGATTTGAAAAACGGATGGAAAAAAAAAAATAACAACAGCGAAATAATGGATTTTCACAGCAAAGTCAGAACAATTTGGTACCATAAGATGCCTAGAATGAAGATAAATTAAGGTGAAATAGTTTGAAGTTGTGATGGGTTCACGCGTTTTTTCATTATTCTTTTTGGGTTCTTTGGGGCCAGAATGAATGGCAACTCTTTTCCAACCAACCCAAGAAGTAAAGCGTGAAGGAAAGTTGCAAATTAGGAAGCTTTTAAATAACAGAAGTTTAGAGTAAGCTGTGTGGCATTTGGGGAATGTTATGATAGTCCGTATTTCAAGTGTGAAGAGGTTTTGGGAAGTTAAGTGACAGCCAATAGAAGTTACCCGTGACAGAGAGCCCTTAGGTCAAGGTGCACACCATTGCACGCCAGTGAACCGCAACTTCTACTAGGATCAGATAGAGTGATACTTCGTTGAACAGTAAAGGTAGGAGTGACCATTTAAATATTCGGATCTGTGATCGCATTAGAATTGAGCTTAGGCGAGTTAGTTATTGATAGTGATCCAGGTTACGTTATTTCGGTATTATATATATTGTGTGTTTAGCCACCGTAGATTCTCTCACATATCATATTATTATCTAATCTGTTATTGGTATAAGTTAAGATCTTAATAAAGTCACATTAAGATCATGGCAGCTTCTAGTTCTTCATTTATTCCTACACCTCTAGCTCACGCTGATAATCTAGGAGAAGGACACCCGAGGGGGGAGCCCTTACAAAGTGTAACATAGTGGTCTTATAATTGTCTTAAAATTCTGTACTATTTGATTCTATTTTTAGTCAATTCTAGTAATTCTTAATATATATAAATTAAACCCTTAAATGCATATTGTTGTTAATTGTCAACATTAAAGTTCCACTTAATGTTATTCAAATATCTGAGAGTGCGCTTTTCCGAAAGCAAATTGATAACCGCGTAGACAATAAACCAACTGAAATATATATATATTTGACATTTCAATGTGTGTGGTGAGTGATAAATTTCAGAGTGTTACTTGAAGAGATATATTCTATTTTCAAGTTCCCTGTAAAGGATTGATTTATCTAATTGAAAAAAAAAAAAACTTACTTCTCCGTTGTTAGGTAAGCTATCAATGTTTAATGCTGCATTTGAAAATTTTATTGGATATAAGCCAGATTTTTGGGAAATACTGTATGTTGCCAAATGTCTACATACAACGTATTACAAAATAAATATACTTAAAAGATTTTTATTTATTTTTTTACTTAACCTATTACTGCCGTTTTTTAAAAAAAAAATTTTTTTAAATTCAAAAAAAAAAAAAAAAAAAATCATACATTTAAGGAATGATATGTAAAAAGAGAACATTTAATTTTCTTCTGTGTTTTACTGTGATTCAATATAAAAACTTTGAATTATTTTTATTGCTGCAATATATGTTTTTAAAAATTAACTTAATTTCTGGTGAATCAGGTATGAACGATATCAATTTTTTATTTCGTGCTTTAAATTTCATATCGCATTTACGAACTGTAAAAGTATTTCAATCCTATTAGCGTTTTAAATAAGTAACAGTGCTTCAACTTTCCGTACACAAATTCTTGTTTTTATTTCAGTTAAGTGTGTTAGTATATTTTTATTCGCAAACATTTAGAAATCCTTGCTTTCAATTTATTGATAAACTCAAAATCTCAGTGGAGGTGCTGCATTTTGGTCAATCGAATCTTGAAATAAATTGAAAGGATAGAAAATTGAATCTAAATTTAACATTACCAAGTTGGTATGGTATTTTCAAATGTTTTGATTAGTTTCTTCTGAAGATAGCTCTTATTTTTTTTGGTTTTATTTAACATACTACAATAACGAAACTATGGTGTACATGAATGGAAGGAAACATTTTTTTTCCTTCCAAGAATTCTATACAAGTAGATAGATTTCTGGAAGATAGATATTTATTCTTCTATTTTTATAACATGAACGTTTATTAGAAGAATCATTCGAATTTCAGATGGGTTATCGAGGTAAAATTTGAGAGTAATATTTAAGAAGAAAGAGATAGATGAAAATTTCTTTTACTACTGAAAGAGCTCTAGATGATATATCACAGAGCGATATAAAAATATCTAACTTAAAAAAAATCATATTTTTTTCCGTTTGAGAATTTAAAAAACAAAGAAGTTGCAGAATAGAACCTTAAAAATTAAATAAAATTTTTAAATGGGGACATTTTAATGCTTCTTTTGATGAATATTTTAGAATGGATTTGTTTTCTTGAAAACATTGCACTGTAATTTTAACTTTTTTTAAAGCAAAACTGAGAAGGTTAGGCTACTATTGATGCAGAGAGATTTTGGTTTTGTTTTAAAAAATTTCAAAATTTCCAATTATTAAGACACAAAAGCTGATAATTATAATCGTTATAATTCTAAATTCATTGAATTGTTACATGAACTTGTCTTTTGGTTTTTTTCTTAGGAAAATCTGTGAGTTCATACATTAAGATCCTATGTAAAGCCGGTCGCACCGGAGGACATTCATTCTAGTACGCATTAGCCCGCTGGTCTCAATTCTATTTAAACGTGAAAAAATCAACGTATAATTTCACCCAATGTGATATACCTACAAAATAACAGTAACTCATAGAAGAAATTTTAAGAAAAGAACCCTAAAATATTCATAGCATAAAAATATACACATTATTTACATTATAACATACACCGCATACATACATACACATACATATACATTACATATACATACCTAAATACTGGGATGAAACCCAGACAAATTGTATTGTTATCTGGATGATGCTCAAAGCTACAGCTAACGACAGGCATACATTTTAGCTCTATGCCACAATGAATTTCGTGGGTCTCGATCTGACATTGTCAGACAAAAGGCATTAGAAACAACAACAACATTTATAATTTTTTTTATATAAAAAATCATACGTCAAATGCAAATGTTTAAACATACTAAAAATATGTGCTTTCTCTTTTCTTTCTTTTTAGCCACAGCAACGCGCGTCAGGGTACAGCTAGTATTTAATAAATTTATTTATAAGAATCAAAATTCAAAAATTAGGTGATCGATTACCTTTATGTGGCACTCTTTTCTCTTCTGCAGTGTCTCTCAAATTGTTCGTACACTTGCAAATTTCTAAAAAAAATTACTGTTTCCGACTAATAAAAATTAATGTATCGGAATTGTAATTTTTAATTAATATCTGCAACTTGCTCTTACTGAAATGACATCATTAATTTTTAAAACATAGTATAACTATTGTTTTGAAAAAATAATAATCAAAAAATACTATAAAATTACGCCACGAAATTCTACGTAGATTAAAAAAAAATCTGAACATAGCTTTGATTATTGTATAGGTAGTGCATAGGTTCTCAACGTGGGTGATAACGCCCTCCTGTGGGCGTTTGAGACTTTCGGGGGGGGGCGGCAAAAGACCCAGAATAAGTTAGGGAGTTTTGAGATGGTATGGACGGGAATGGGCAGATTAACCAAATATAGTCGAAAAATGACTAAAAAAAAACACTCTGATTATGCACTAACAAAAGTAAACTTGATCACTCATAATCTTATGTTTACTGCATGTATTTAAAATTGTATATTCGTGGCAATAGCTATTTCTTACACTTGCAAGTAAAACAAATCGGGGTCTTTAGAAAAAAACTAAATTAAAAATTATATTCTATCAGTAATAGAATAATTTTTAAAAATTTAATTCGTGTTATCACCATTTATTTTTCTGGAGTGAGAGGAGGCGGTATCGAATGATTTACTAGAAAAGGGGGCACCAGTTCAAAAAAGGTTGGAAACTTATGTTACAGTGGGATATCTTCTAGCGTCCACACAACAACTTCTGAAGTCTTGGTATAGATTTGATCCATTTTTTGTAATTTCTACATCGATTTTCCTCCATTCTTTTGAGATTATTGCTTTTAGTTCCCATTTTGCTTTTATATGTGATGTCTTCTTAGTCTAACTCCAAATTCTCACCAAATATGCTTTACTGAGCTTAAATCAGGAGACTGAGAAGGTGTTTTCTAAATTTCAGGAGAATTATAGAGACAATAGAGGCGTACGTTGAGAATTAAACGATGAGGGTCATTGTCTCGTTAAAAATGATTTCGTCTCCAATACTCACAATTTGGCTGGAAAATTTCAAGTTGTTCTCAAAAATATTTAAATAAAGATCATGATTTACAATAACATCAAAATATACCAAAATATCTAATCTTGAAACTCATATACACCCCCTCCCCTATACACCCAAGAACAGCTTCAACACCACTCTTTCAACTAAATTCTTGCGATTAAGTTCTTAGTTTTTTCTTCTTCGAACTATTATACTCCTGTCTGAACCAAAAACGGTGAATTTGCTGTCATCCCAATCAATTTTCTGTCAATGTGTTGAATTTTCTAAAACTTAATTCTGGTATATATTAATTTTTATTAGTCGAAAATATTTTAATTTTTTAGAATATTTCAAGTGTATGAACACTTTTGTGAGAGCCACTGTATATATTTTTATTTTTAAAGAACTTTAAAAAAAACCAAAAAAAAAACAGAATTTACTATTTAGTTTTAAATGTGGTTTATAGAGGAAAAAATGTTGGTTTTTTCCCTTTAAGTAAAATTTTGGAAATTCAGTTACATTCTTACTAATTTCTGAAGTATCTGATCAATTCTAGTAGCCACCATATGAGCATAATTCAGAGCTTCTCAAAATTTCAATATTTTTGACCCAATATTCAATAATAATTTTCATCGGGCCCCATTCCATACGATAACGACGCACAGTGGATGTTTTCCCAATTTGGCGCACGGAAATTATTTTATGGCCTTAAAGTCTTCATAATGATCTAAAATCATAATAATTAATGTAATTTGGGTATTCTTTTCTGTTTTTTACTAACAAATAAGGTTAATAGGGTTTTAACTAATTTATGTTAAGTTTGAATTTGATCAAGAATAAATGATTGCTAAGTGGAACTAGTTTTTGAACAAGGATCTAAGGATATTAACAGAAGCAGTAATTTACACTGGGAGAATATATACAAGATATAGTGTAGCAAGTTAAAAAAATTAAATTTAATAATCGTTAAAGATTAAACAAATACAATCAAACATCACATTGCACATATACAATAAAGGATAATAGGTAGTGTTTAAAAGGACTCGGCACCCTTTGAGCACTTTTTTATTTATGTATTTAAAATTATATTTTAGCATTTCATATAATGTTTATTTAAGAAAGTGATACGAGATAAAATTCTGCACATATTATTCACACAATTTTACAAGTTTAATTTCTTTTAAAAAATTTGGAATTTTTTAAAATTTTGCTCTTTTAGTATTAATTAATTTTGACATGAAATTTTTGTAATATTTCTGAGGTTGTTTTTAAACACCTTTAGGGATCGATTTTACAATACCTTAGTTAGTTTTGGAGGAAAAAAATAATAAAATGTTGATACATGTGTGTGTATGTGTGTGTGTGTGTTAAAATTCAACCAAAAGCCTAATATTTCCCCCATTTAAATTTTTTAAAAAAATGAAGTATTCAATTTACAGCAAAATGGATCCCTAATTTTGTTACTTGCATTACATACGAGACACAGGGAAAAAAATGGAAGTGATTTGAAATTATTAATTGTGGAAGAAGTAGTATTTTGAATGCGAAAAAACACAAACCAAAAAAAACCATTTTAAAGTTAATAGTTCTGAAAAAATAATTATTATAAGCTTAAAAATGAGAACAATTTTTCTTCAAAATAATAAAATATGATACAAATCTTACTCCCCCGACAACCATGGCATCATTCGACTTGGAAAAGAACTTTTAATTTCTGTGGCACCTCCTCCATTTTCCCCCTACAAACAAGCAGAAATTTTTAACAATTTTTCAAAATTTTAATTACTGCTGGTCCTCATATTTATAAAATTCCGTGGTAGTCCTAACTAAACTCAAAACATCATTAGTTTTCCGCTAGTATTTTGCTCTTCCTTCCACACATTGAATAAGGCACGCCGAGTAATACCATCACGGCCAACGCTGAAAAAAAAATCACAACTTTAGGAATAGCAGGTAGTAGCAGCTAAATCTGGTATTAAATTAAAGGTCTATATCGACTCTATGTGATTTAAGTGTTACTGTGATCATTCCGTGTCAATCCCAAAAGTTCTAGTCCATTAAACACAAAAAACTGACATATTTTAGTAGGAGTTACATGCTGTGCTAAATCTTATGTTTTTACAATTTTTAATCAAA
>BMAV01003537.1:144909-168780 GCA_019973955.1 Trichonephila inaurata madagascariensis
ATCAAGATAATTGTTAATTTTTGCATATAATTTTATATTTGACAAGCTCATGGAGTCACTGGTAATTATTAAACTTGTTCTTTATTTAGCATTGTTAAATTAATTATAAAATACATTGTGCAGTACTGATATATTTATAAATGTATTATATCAGCGTAAATGTGTGTTTTACTTTTTATTATGTCAGAATGTATTTTTTGTTTATTTCAGTAAATGAATAATTTTTTTTAAATAGTCTCTTATTCTCAGCTTTTCAATATGCTCGCGCCTCCTCGTAGAAATATCACGCCTCCTTACCGGGGGGGGGGGGGCCCCTCACAGTCTTAGGAACGCTGTTATGATTTCAAGCATTTTGTATACAAGATTATTATTTTCTTTTTACTTCTGATTTAATCAAGCAGTTTTTAAATAGACATTTATTTTCGATATTGATAATGAGCATGAATAATCCTTGATGTACAAAAACATACAATATTAAATTTACGTAATTAAAATTTTAAATTAAAGTTCACCAGTTCGAAAATTGAACAATAAATTTTTTCTGTAAAATTATTTGAAAAAGTCAAAAATGAAGAATCTTTTACTGGGACTAATAACATGTCTGCTTTTTAAAATATTTAGGCTGCTTTTAAAATTGAGTCCAGATGCTCTAAAATTTTACTCCAGACATTTCTCAAATATAATATTTTGGTGAGATATATATTTATTATAAAGGAGGAAATTAATACTTAATTGGTGAATCATTATTTAAAAGTGATTTAAAATTTAAAATAGAGAAAATTAGAAGACATTAATACTAAGATCTTTTTATCAAACGTGGTTACTGCAGCTAATCCTTACACTTTATTTACTAAAAGATTTAATAATAAAGATTTTATTAATAAAACGCGAGCCAAAAATAATTCAGTAATGGACTCGATTCACCTGACGTCACAGTCACATGATACAAGACGTAAACAAATAGCCATGTGCTTCATTCGACTGAGTATTATGGCGGCATTTTTGGATTTGCATCTACTTCATATAACAAAACGANCTTCTTAAATGAAATCGGTGTCCGAAGACAAGGTAATGCTATGTGGACACAATAAAAACGACAGTTTCCTAAATGAAAACGGTGTTTGTAGACAAGGTAAATCTATGCGTCTGCATCCTAAGCAAGAACGGTTTCCTAAGACAGGATAACGCTATGAGTCAGCATCCTAAGCGAAGATGATGTCTAAAGACAGGGTTAAAAGGTACATGGATACAATAAAAACGTAAGCTTCCCTAGTAAGGACGGTTACTTAAGACGTAAAGCTATGTTAATACAATAAAAACATCAGAATCCACTGTTTTTTCTCAGAAAGGCTTTAGTGATATAATCGGTATGCAATCGTACAGTACTAGTGAGTTTGAAAATGTTTTTTAGTTATTTCTAGACAGTTTTAAATGAATAAACACACTTTTTGATGTATCTCAGTAGTGGTATATTTTATAATTTCATCAACGTATTTTTAAGTAAAAGTGGTTGAGTTCTTGAAGACTATATGTCGTTAACTTTCTTTATCTAATTAAATAGAAACGAAATATTTAAATCTGTACAATCAGATGTCATTTCAAATCTTCAAGCTTTTAAGGGTTTCAGGACATACTCGAAATAGTAATGTACCAAAATTAAGACTCCGTTTTTGTGATATATATTTTTAATATTTCTAATAGAGATTATATTTTTTGTATGCCCATAATAATGATACTTTAGTTATATACTCTCCAAAACTACAGATTTTCATTTAGGTACTATTTTTTTAATGACATTACTTAAATATATAAAATATTTTACACACACATATATAAAAGGATGTTGAAAACATGGTTAATGAGTTACGATATTAACTTGATACTGATGATATTTTAAGGTATTGATGAAATTCGATGGATAATTTCGTTCAAAAAAATGACAGAAAATTTTTTACATTGTACATTTTTTTCATACATAAAATTATTTTTAAAATATTGGGTATTATTTAGAGAAAACATGTTTTGGTTCATTGCATGCGCAGGCTTCTTTTACAGAAGTATAAAAAATTTCGAAGAATGTAGAATATTTCAATTGTATATGTATAAGATGATAATTTAATATTAGGTCATTACCCTCGCCAAATTGTTTCTAATTTTCTACACACACACACAAGATGGGAGATAACATTACAATATGGTTATATTGATTTTATCGTTTGGTAATATGTTTGTTATATTGCTTACGTATTTATGTTTTTTTTTTTTTTGGTTTATTTTTATTGTGGTAACCCTATTACTTTTAAGCAATTGGATTTTTTTAAAAAAAGATTTAACCATTTTTATATTGGACGCCATTTTTCTGCAGTATTCTATTTATTTATGTAATTTGCGTTGGATTATGGATATCTCAGAAATTACTGGTAATTACCAGTATAATTTTTTTAAAAAATGTATGAGGATTCCATGTCAAATTATTATGAATTAATAAGTTAACCAAATTTGCTCTTTTGGTGAAATCTTTTTTTTTTAAAGAGATTTAATTTTTTTCCGACCTTAGTTAAGATATTACTTATTTCGCCCAATGGGAAATGTGATAAATCTGGTAAAGACGTAACAACTATTTCTCAAAAAAGTAATGAAGTGGGTAATCGAATTTTTTACCGAGAATGGATCTTATGGTGTGAATTTCAACTGAGAGACATAACGATAAATGTGTTTAATGGTAGTAAATTGCGAATTTCTACTGTTTTATTTTTAATTAACGATTTCGTAATTTTTTTTTTTTTGCATCCGTTGGTAAAAAGTCATAAAGTCGATTTTTTTTGTGTTTAATTCTTCTTTCAGCCTCAAATTATTTATTTATTTACTGCTTTCGCTTCTTTTAATTTCTTTTTTTCCCCACCATTTTGAAATTTCTCACATTCAGTTTCTTTATTCTGGTATTTATTCTCTTTAGCGACGTTTTACATGGAAAATGTAAGTAAATTTCTTATTCCCCTTTTTAAATCATTTTAAATGGTTGTAATTCTACAGTTCTCAGTTACTTCATCGTTTCAGTAATATTTTTGTATTCATCACAACTCGATTTTTGTAGCGTCTCAGGCGGCCATTTTGAATAAAATCTGCATTCCTTTTAAAGCCTGTTTGGCGTGATTTTTTCCGGAGCCGTAAATTTTTTTTTAGTTTTCCCCGTGGTACATGCAACTTCCGTTGTGGAGAAAAAATTCAGATATTTTTTGTTTTCACAAACTTCATGGAAAACATGAATCTGTTTTGCATATACAACTTATAATTTTCTTTTCCATTTTTTAACACTAGAACGTCCGGGATTTTGATTGTCCTTAAACGTCCATCGGTGCCATTTCGGAACCACGATATAAAATATGTAAAATAATTGTAATCACTTAATAATTGCAGTGCTACTGTCCAGTAGAGCTTAGTTTTAAGACTTTATAATACTATTTCATGTAATTATCCTATATTTTGTTAAAAGAAAATGGAAAACACAATATTTTCACGAATTATTTATTCGTATACTTTCATGCACCGATAAATAGAATATCTTTTTTTAGAAAGTCGATACATCAATTTTTCGATATCTTATGGCGAAAAACAGAAAGAGTTGAGAATTTTCTAATTTATTAATTATGAAAAACCCTGTGGAGTCCACTTTTGGATTATCCTTACTTTTCGTTTAATTTATTTCGGCTTTGAGGCGCGAGGCCGTGGGCAGTGGCCCACACCGCCCACGCCTTACGCAGCCTCTGATCCTACCACAAGTGTTTCTGAATATTACTTC
This sequence comes from Trichonephila inaurata madagascariensis, assembly GCA_019973955.1. NCBI lineage: Eukaryota > Metazoa > Arthropoda > Arachnida > Araneae > Nephilidae > Trichonephila > Trichonephila inaurata. The sequence goes on from BMAV01003537.1 coordinate 148,709, forward strand.
CTCAACCTAGACTCCATCAATAAATAAGTATAATCCAAATTANAATTAAAGAAACAGAAATTTTCTACTTTAAGTTTTGCTGAAATCCTTTATGATTGTGTGTGTGTGTGGTTCGTAATTTATCTTACAAGGGGAGGGCACGACTAAGGAAATTCATTTGGGGTCGAGACTTGATGTAATAGTAGTAATCCTTTAGGGTGTTCAACCCTCATTGTAATTCAGCCGAATGGTCATTCAATTCGAAGAAAAAAGCCTTCGAAATCCATTCTTAGCTTTTATACAATGTAGGTCCAAAAGCAAATGTTTCGGAACATACATTTCGGCGGACACTGCTTGATATAGGGCTGCACAGCAATTGTCTCACTCGTGGGCCTCCATTGATCAAACGTCATTGCCAACTAGGCCTAGAGTGGACTCAGAAACATTTCGACTTGACCATAAATAAGAGAAAAGTGTTTCCTGGATGAATCATGATTTCTCATTCATCACGCCGATGGTTGTGACAGGGTGTGTCGTCTTCCACAGTCAAACGGTTGCTCTCTCCTTGTGTACAGCCTGGTGATGATGGTATTATGCTTTAGAGAACTTTATCATCAGTGACTTTAGGACTCTTAGCTCTGGTATAAGGGACCATAAAAGTTGTAGATTATCTGAGCATAAATGCGGATTAGTGTCTTATACTCTTGTTTAGCGTCTTTTTTCCCAACTGGAAATGTAATCTTCCAACACAAGACAATTCCCCATGCCCAAAAGCTAGGATTGTGTTAGAAAGGCTTGAGGAGCATACAGCTGAATTCCAATTAATATCCTGGCTACCTAACTTGGTGGATCTTAATCTGATAGGGAAAATAGAAAGGCAGATCAGAGATCAAACCTTTTCATGTCGGAATATCTCGACTTTACGTGACCACTGCTTAGACAATTGGTACAACCTGTCTCCATTCATCTACCAAGAAATTGCTTTATCCATGCCAAGGCTAATTGCAGCTGTTTTACAGGCAGAAAGTGGTGAAATATGTTATTGAGTAGGTGTTCATAATGTTTTGGATCTTCGGTGTACATACAGAATTCAAAACTCAATACAAGGATCAAAAAGGGAGAGCTACATACAAAAAAAGAAAAAAAGAATAAAACGGAGATGCATATGTGCACAAAATAATAAAATCATCTTCAAATTTAGCAAATGGCAGGGATCCTTGCACATAGAACATAAGTGAAAGAGAGGAGAAAAATAGAAATGCTAATAAAGGTTTGGCGTTAGCTGTTGGCTTTGGAAAGAGTGTTTATAAACGCTTTTATTTCTGTTCTTTGTTGTTTGCGACTTGCTGGAGAAGGGGATAGAAGCAATTTTTGTAGCTGTTTGAAGAGAAGAAATTAATTTTGAACCCTGAACGTAGAACATAAATGCAAGAAAGGGAAAAAAATAGAAATGCTAATAAAGGTTTGGCGTTAGCTGTTGACCTTGATAAGAGTGTTTCTTGTTGTTTGCGACTTGCTGGAGAAGGGTTTTTTTTATAGCAATTTGAACAGTAGAAATTAATTTTGCATACGTTATAGGATTTTTAAGATATTTAGCCAAATAGCTTTGGTAGTTTCATAGGTTTATTACAATGGAAATATTTTGTAACAACATTGGAACGCATAATATTCCACATCTTCAGTAGACTCACAAGATCAATTGGAATTAGTTTTAATTCTTATGTAAGTGATAGCATAACGAGCCATGGTTTAGTTAAATATTGAGAACTGAAAAACGAATTTGGAACAGTGGCCTATTTCAATGCTAGCATGTATGTATTTTTTGACCCGTAAACCAGAATCTTGGTCCAATACATCACTCATACTATATAAACTTAATGACATTTTGTAGTAATATTTCATCATAAAAAAAAATTTCATATTCGTTGAGGCATGTATCATTTTTGAAAAAATATGAATGTAAATTCTTCAGTTATAGTATATGGCATGAGTAAGTGAGTGAGTGATTGTAATGTTTAATGGCGCAAGATCCAATTCTGGGTATACTGCGCCAAACATTTGTAAAAAGTAAAAAAAACAAACATTAAAAGAGCTTAAAATGTTGATAAAACACAGTAACATGGGGTAAAATATGTGAAACTCAAGAATCAAATTCGTGACATAAAATATTTTAATTTTCGTGGGGAACACTCCACTAAGTCAGAGACAAGGTTAAGACAGATCAATGAAAACGAAAAAAAAAAAAAAAAAACAGACAAAAAAATTAAGAAAAACTTGTTAAAATACATGTTGCATCAAAAGTTAATTTTTTTAGTTCACTTTTTGCCGTTTCTAACACGAGTGGGTGTTAGAAGTAATGACCCCTTATAATATGTCTTTCCATCTTTTCTAATATAGTCAGGATTGGATTCAAGTTCATCTTCCCCATCATAGACAATCATGTCTTCCTCATCTGTTGTATATTCCACAGGTGCTGATTTTCGAGGTCTATGTTAAGTAATTCTTTTTTTCTTTCGAATTCTGTGTTGTAGAGGTAGAAGGGGGTTGAATACCGGAGTTGGATGAGGAAGCGGACATGGTTGATGAAGCTTTAATAGGGGTGAACATATTATTGGTGGTGGATAGTACGTCACCAGATGTAAGAACAGACGGTTGAGGATCTGAGACAATAGCCGCTGTTGAAGAGGTGGAGGGCAAAAGGTGTGCTTGCGTTGAAGATGGTGAAGAAACAACCGGAAGGGATACTGATGTTTTTGTTTTAGGGAGTGATGAAAGCGGTTGAAGCAACTTCAAAGGTGGACATTTTACTTTTGTTATATTTTCATCTGTTTGCGTAGAATTGTTTAAAGTAGAGGATTTAGCAACCTGAGCGTAAGCTTGAGATAACTGTGGGACTATTAATTTACGTGCTTCTGGATAAGAAATATTTTTATTTGTTTTTATTTCCTGTATTTGTTTTTCAGTTTTCCACTTCGGACAAATTTTTGAGTCGGATGAATAAGGCTGTGAACAGTCGATACATTTCGGTTCCCGGTTGCATTTTGTAGAAGAATGCCCTACAGACGCACTCCTACAGCACGTTAGCCGCGACGGGAAGCTTGTGATTGTCCGAACCTCTGGCAATAGAAACAGCGCAGAGGATTCGGCACATATGGGCGTATTTTGCAGTTAAGGTATCCAGTTTTTATTGTAGTAGGAAGATTAGGGCTATTGAACGTTAAAATTAAATGTTTCGTTGGGATAACTGTGGATTCTTTTTTTTATTGTAATCCTTCTGATCTGGATTACACCCTGATCAGAGAATCCATCGAGGATTTCTGCTTTAGGGGTGGTCATTAGGTCCGCTTCAGAAATGACACCTTGATAGGAATTCAAGGATTTGTGGGGACTGACTGTTAAAGACGATTCTAAAAATGTTTTAGCTAACAAAAAATATCTGGTTTGTGACGAAGATGTAGTTTCAATTAATAAAATGCCAGAAAGTAATTTTCAAACAGATTTTGGATTTCCACTTGTTCCGTTAAGAGCCTTTTGTATGGAAAATGGGGATTTGCGTGACATTTCACTGTTAGGTAGAGTCAAAATTAAAAATCGGAAATGTAAAGCAATACTGTCGACGTTAAGGTTGGGTAAAACAAGGCCTTTACCTGGGCATAGCTGCATTGGATCCATAAGTCTGAAAAACAATTTCGTCCTGGCGTGCCTCCACCCACCACGGAGTCCAACAAGGGAGGCAGTGTGCCGGTCACATCTGGCAAAAACCAGACACGGCGCTTACCTGGAGTACATCCAGAATATAATGCTACAGCATCAGGGTGAGGATCCAACGGGTAAACCCGCCACCCCTTATCTCTGCAGCACTAACCTTTCTTCGGGGACACCGAAGAGAGGTATCACCAGCCGATTGACAGGAGCGGGCTCAGTCCTGCCACCCGTCTACAGTGAAGTTCGGGCCAAAAGGAACTCAAAAGGTATGCCCAGGACACCATTTTCCTCCTTACGGGACGCCGCACACGGCAAACATGCGGGTTGGGAAACCAACGGTGTTATTCGAAAATCGAAATACCTAAAGAAATTTAAGATCAAACTCAACATAATCAAAATATTTAAAGAAAACGAAGAGAAACAAAATTAATGCAATCAAAATGTAAACCAAAATATGTTAGTAATAATTAATTGCAAGTTTCTAATAAGGAAAAAATATTAATTGTATCCATGCAAAATTTCGAAATATACGTCTGTGGTCTAGACGGGAAAGGAAGAAAAGATAAAATAGAATGACAAGAAAGAGGGTCGAAAATAGAGAAGGTTCACTAGGATACTCGGGGTTGTGACACCCGTGTTTACAAAAGACACTAAAACCCTTGGGAAAAGGAAAAGTTCACCATGGCACCTCGGAATTGTGACACCTGTACTCACCTAAGGAAGGTGAGCCCCCTGAGGGATATATTATATGGCACCCTTTCTGTAAGGTATATCTAACAAAATGGTACCGTAATTTTTTCATGTCTTGATATCTCGTATAGGCTTCCTGAATTACTAGCATAAGACAAATATTAGCTAATCATTGTGTGATGGATGTCCCCGTACATTCACCAGTGTTCGAGAGCTAGAATGAAGGTTAGCTATACATATATAATCAAAACAATATAATTTATTAATCTTATAACTAGGTTCCACAACCTAACAAGTCTCAAAAACCCAGGCTAGGAAATGCACCTAAAATTAAGTATTGGAGCAAAGTCAAGGTAGACGAGATAATTAATATTTAGTTATGAATTGAATGACTTACTCTTGGAACGTCTTGGCAATTCACGTTCCAAATAATCAAAATTCCGTTCAAAAAACTAATATACTTTAAACTGACACAATTCCAATTTAAATATCTAATTGACCCAATCGTCAATCATCAATTTTAAATATTAAACAATTAATCAATGAATCACTCTCGACTAGCTTTCTAATACTTTATGTTAAGGTATCCGACTACGTTCGGAACCGTGATTTTAAAAAAGCGCATAAATGGATAATTTTCATGATATTTAGTGTCACTTAGATTGGAATACATGTATAAAATTGTTTTAAGGACATTTTGGCAAAAAAGAATTACTTAAATACGATATTTTGGCAAAAAATTAACTTAGAATAATATTTTTTTCAAAATGTTCTCCTTTAGTGAAAAATGCTTCTATTATAATAATATTTTGCCTGTCTATAGCTCAGACCTCTCTACAGAGGCTCAACTAGAATTTTTGAAAAATTCACATTTTCTGAGTTACCACCAATTGAAATATATATATATATATATATATATATATATATATATATATCGGCGTTTTTTTCTTAAAATTGCGCCCTTATGTTGTCGTAAAATATGGATAAACCCACTTCTAAAAGTTATATATTTCAAACATTCTAGTTGAGCCTCTGTAGAGTAGTCTGAGCTATAAACAGGCAAAATATTATTATAATAGAAGCATTTTTTACAAAAGGAGAACATTTTGAAAAAAGATTATTCTAAGTTAATTTTTTGCCTAAATATTGTATTTAAATAAATTTTTTTTGTCAAAATGTCCTGAAAACAATTTTATACATATATTCTAATCTAAGTGACACTAAATATGAAAATTATCCATTTATGCGCTTTTGCAAAATCACGGTTCCGAACGTAGTCGGATACCTTAATCACTAACTTCTCTGTCATCTAGCTTTTAACCTCTCTCTCTCTATCGAACCTAAAAGTTAATGCTTAAATATAAGCCTTGATTTACATAAATCACACCTTTTTCTTCGGGAGAAAATTTTCAATAGAACAATATTTAAAAGAAGTAAATTTCCCAAGAGGATTAGTAGGAGGTTCACAAATAGACCCACCACAATTGTCATCGAGAAATTATGATATTCTTTGAGTCTTTCTCATTGTGTTTCATGAGCTTAATAATGTTTAAAAGCAGAGACTAAAATTATTCTCCTTTGTTTATAATCACAATGTTTAATGTGCGTGTGGGGAGGAGGTGTTCATGGAATACACGAATTACTTAACAATTGCCTCACTAAAAGACCGACGCCGTTTATTGCACGATCCAGTCACTATTTCGCAAAGTACAAGCGTCCCATTCACTAATTCGCTGCTCATTATCCATTTTCATTCAACGGCACTATCTTTTGTTCTCTTTTGAGACCACTTTCTGACGCCTTTGAAGGTGTCTTGAAGAATAGAGAAAATGGCAGCGGATGAATCCTAATGAAAGCTCAGTCTTTAAACACTGAACCTAGCAGAGTGGTTAAAGGACCGCTTTTGAGACTTAAAACAAAATTGTTAAATTCAAGGTTTTAATTATTTTGAAACTTATTACACGATTTTTTTATAACATATACAGTGAAAATCGTTTAACAGGAAACTGAAGGGATTGAAATAATTTTTCGTGTTAAAAGTATTTCGTGTTGAAAAATATTGCAAAAAAAAAAAAAAAAATTACGTATACATTAACAAAAATATTTTATTTACATGGATATGTATATATGCAGAGATTTAATAAACATAAATGTGAAACAAAAAAATTCGGAAGAACTTAAAGAAATTTAACACACAATTTTCGAATTTTTTGAAAAAAAAAAAAGAACAATATTTAATAAGCTTTTGGAAAATAATCTGATATTTTTCTTTGCATTTTTTTTAGGCTCAAATCGTCAACAAATTGTTCGATATTCTCCATTTTGTTATTCATTTCACCATTGGAATGTGCGTCTAAATAAATGCTCATAATTTTCATGACGTTTCTCATTTTGGATGATGTGCAAACAGGAGCTGCATTATTCATTTCATTTTAATCTACGGAATCTGCATCAATGATATTTTTTGAGTTTTGAACAATCTCCAAAATGTCTTTGTCTGCTACCATTGGGGCTATAGGCACATTTTCATCATCTACTGCAATGAATTCTTCTCATAATACAATAGGACAGTCCAATTTGGCTGCTGTTTTCCGTATTTTGTTCATTCACAGAAGGAAAATCCTTTAGTGTAAAGAGATTTATGTTTCGTGTTAAGAGAAAAAAATGCATGGAAATACATAAATGTTTGTCGGGACCATTGTATTATTTCGCGTTAACCGATATTTCATCTTAAGACTTTTCGCGTTAAACGTAATTCACTAAACAAAACTGTTCGAATGAAATGGAACCAACATATTTTTCTTCCCCGAGTTGGTATGCAATGGACTAAATTCATGATGGTCACATGATAACGGCTATCACGTGTTTCCCATTGATTAAAAATTGACATACTAATTGTCCATTTTGTAAAGTTTAGATAACATTGAAAATTTGATGACTGGGGAAAGAATTCACGTGTTAAAATTCTTCAAACAGTTTTCAAAATTAAAAAAAAATACTTACATTATATGAATATTTTTAAATTAAGTGCATTTTATTTAACTATTTGCATTATTACATCGTTATTTGTACTTTCTAAAATGAATGTACTTTCTAAAAGAAAGTTTCTGCAAAAAGCTAAAGTTGGCAACAGTGAAGCACATGAACTAATGGGCTTGATTCATGAAGTCACATGATAAAAACAAACACGTGTTTTCCATTGAATTCAAAACAAACATTAAACTAATTGTTCTATTTATAAAACTCAGATAAAATTTCAAATTTTATATTTGGGTAAAGATGTTTAAATGTTAGGAAAAAAAATTTCTTCAAAAAGATTTTTTAAAATTAAAAAAAAATCGCATTTTATGTTTATACTTTTAAATGAAATGCATTTTGTATACATATGTACTTTTTAAGAGAAAGTTTCTCCAAAGAGCAAAACTTGGCAACACCAGAGAGCGTGAACTGATTAGTTGGAAACACAAGATATAGTTTTTATCGTGTGACTATGACGTCACATGAGTTTTTGAATTGATTGGCTAGAATCACATGGATTTCACTATCATGTGACTATGACGTCACAGGAATTAACCTCATTGACTGGAAACACGTGATTATATTTATGATATAATTATGACGTTGCATTAATTTTTGAACTGATTGGCCGAAAACACGTGGCTCAGTTATCATGACGTCACATGAATTTACTCCATTACCATTGGTGTTTTGAACCTCTTCAATCGATTATATCTACCTATAGGTAGTGTGAAGGATCAACCTTGACTATAATTTACTCGTTTGACTGGTTTTAGTATATCAGAAGTTCCATTGTGAACCTTTTAGAATGGCAGCTAGTGGCTGTATAATTTTGCGTTTCATATAACGCATGTTACTTTTGCTTGTCGAAAGATGGATATTACTTCGAAGAGAGAAGCGTTCTAAAATAATTGCTCTTAATGAACATCCTTCCATGACTTTGAGAGATATGGAGGCAGTTGGCTTTGGGAAAATCAAGTGTTTCAAGAATTGTGAGAACATTTCAAGATTCCGGATCATCGTCTCCGAAAAGAAAAGGAAAATGTGGGCGTCAGCGGAAAACTACTCGAAGAACTGATAAAATTCGAAAAAGAAATAGCAAAATAATTCCAAGAAAGATAAGCACAGAACGTCAAAGATATTTATTTCGTTATAGTGTTGCAGTGAGTGCTTCAACTCTACGGAAAAGTATTCTAGAAGTTAGCCATAAGGCAATAAGACCGAGGAAAAACAATTTCTAACTTAGAAAATTATGAAAAAATATTTAGTTTGAGCCAAACAATACCGATCATGGGCTCCTATTGACTGGAAGGTGATTTTCAGAGATGAAACATATCGTCGGTCTAATTATCAGACCGCGTACTCCATCTGAGATGCTAATTTGATACAGTAGGGCTAGGCGCCAAGTTGCTGTTTATGTTCGCCAAGATAGGCGATAATATTACAATACGGTTTACTTTGATATTTTTATCGTGCGATAATGTGGTTGCCATGGGGATAACGTATATTAGTGTTAGTTTTTTGTTTTGGTTTTTTTTCCGTGGGATCTCTGCTCAGCAAAAGTAACACATTTTTACAAATTTTGTGTAATGAATGCTTAAAATAGTGTAAATAATTTATATCTGGAAGTATAATATATTAATATTACTTTCTGTTGTATTTATTTTATGTTAAAATCTTGCCGCCACCTCTCCCTTCGAAATCTAGTTTTATTATGAAATAAAAAAAGTAGTGATTACACTGAGTGAGGAATAAATTAAAAGAGAAGCGCGCACTGAGGCATGGCGTAGACAAAACAAAAGGATTAAGGAATCGCGCCAAAAAGCGCTTGGCGCGTTGCACTCCTATATCAAATCAGTAACACCGGTGGAGTTACGCAGTCTGATAATTAGGTCGACGATATTTATCTCTGCAGGGATACAAATCAAGTGTAGTTAGATGAAGTGAAGGGAAACTCTCTGCTATCTTCAGACTGTAAAACACCCTTCTAAACAAATACTTAGGGTTTTTTCGCTACAAATAACACTGGAAACTTAGTTCCCCTTAAAGGCATGATGAATTCTGTCACAAAGAAATATTATACAGTGAGATTGTTTCATTCATGGGAATATTAGAAGGAACATTTCAAAACAATATTTGGTCCCTTGCAACAATTCAAAATTGGTTCAGATTTTTATGCAGGAAAATAAAATAAAAGTCATTGATTGTCCCGGTAAATCACCAGACCTAAATCTTATTGAGAACTTATAGCATATTCTCAAGAATCGTTTAGCTAAGATGAATTGCACGACATACTTCGTACTAATATAGAGAATTTTTAGTCTACTTAAAGTTTGTAATGATTAAAAGCTGTTTTAAAAAAATCCCCCCCCCCTTGTTGTCACAATTAATTTGAACAGTGTAGTAGCTACTTAATTTTTTCAACATCTCTCTCTCTCTTCATCTTTTATTTTTCGTGAAAATTACATGTATTCTACCGTTATCTACTGTGAGTGGTCTTTTAACCGATGGAATTTTGCGAAGTTACCTGCTTTGAAATCTCGAACTTTCAATTTTTTAAAGAGAATGTCATCCGAATAAATTTATGGACAGTTTGTTTTATGTGCTATGTATTGTCTGTTTTGTATCGGGTATAGAGCGCGACTGGTGGTAATCCACGAGGCAAGATAACGTTCATTACAAATGTTTTTAATATGGTCAGTTCTATTTGTAACAATAGGCTTCAAATTTTGTGTTATAAATAAATAAATAGTAAGCCATTTTTTTGTACTTTATTATTTGTGGATTATTCAAACACAAATTCAAAAATCTGCCTGCATAAAATGCCAACTCGAAGGAAAATGTTAGAAGAAATAAATAATATAAGCGTGTTATATCTGCTTGAAATAGATGAAGAAAACTGAGAGTGAGGACGGTACATATCAAGAATACTCAACCTTTTTTTCCCGTCGGATGAGGGTTAATGAATAAAAAAATACCTGTAAGACCAAAACAACAGTAAAAATTTGTTACATAAGACAAGGCAACAATTGACAAAATTCATCAAAATATTACAACTTATTTTTGGCTTTTATTTCGCTAAACACGCTCACACACAAAAATTTCGGTGTTATGCATATTTCTGAGTTGTGAGGTAGTTTCTATTTCCCATCATCAATGACCAAGCCTCTTGTTTACATTTTACTGTCATACAAAGTTGTCTTGTAGTTTAGTGATAAATTATTTCTCTTAACATAGCCAAAACAACAAAGAGTTTTAACTGAATTCCAAACTGAAATTAGTATTGCTTGTTTGTAATTCATTCACTTGCGTGTGCATTTTTGTTTCAAATTTATTCAAATTCTTTTGGATTTTACTAGAACTAATAGTTCTTTTCAGAACTAAAGATAATTTTAGATTTTATTTGTTGATGAAATAATAAGTCTGGATCTTATAACAACTAAATATTGAAAAACTAAATCATCATTCTAAAAGGAAAAGGTCATTTGAAATAGTAAGAGGTAGACAGAAATCAATTACAACTGTACCACTTTTTGATGAAAAGAACAGCAATATTGAGATCTTACAGCGAAGTCAATTATAACATCTTTCCAACCCGAAGCAAATTACATTTTGACACACTAGCTACGTTTACTAAATTATGGCAGAATGTTCCTAGTAAAAGCAATATACTCTGTGTTGCTATCGAACACCACCATTCCATGGGGGTTCTTCAGCAAAGATTGAACTTTCAAGCAAGTCTTTAAAGAAAGTTATGGAACTGCTTACTCAAGCTTTCAAGGCCAGGTAAAAAGAACTCGCATGATATAAGTAGCAAGATGGTTAGAGCTTTTTTTATCCATAAGCACAAAGACCATGATACCGTGAAAACTTTTTCTTTTTGCTAAACATGTCAACAATGGATAAAAAAATATTTTCCTAATGTATGCATAATTTACCGATAAAAAACAAAATAAAGAAGAATGTGTGAAATGTTGTCAAGCAGCTAGAGAAGCTCTCATAAAAGTCTCGATGATTTTCCAAGAAATAAAGACATTATTGATGTGTCTCATATGTTGGCCCTTTTCGGAAGCAGAAATATACGAATATCCTAGGATAGGGTATAGTTATAGATATCCTTAACTTTTTCAGAGAAATAGTGTTAAAGTACTCACATAATTTTTTGGGGTAAATTATGGAAGTCGACAATGCAGAGTATCACTTACGGCCAAAAGGACATGTTGATGTATGGAACAAGAATTTCGATAAAACATTTAGAGTCCAGGAGAGGCATGTTGGCCTAAAAAGAGACGGGTTTTAATTAATTAAATCTTAATGATATTTGCTTCCTGACTGAGTGTGGTGGAGACTAAAATCTTCTCAAATATCAAAATAGAAAAAGGCTAGTTGCTGAATCATATTGAAATGAAGGTAACTTGGTAAATACAGGGTATCCCCGAATGCCGTGTACAAACTTGAAGAGGAGGTACAAAATAACGTGACGAGCCATAATTACATAGGAAAGCATGGACGGAAAGTCATAGGTGGCGCTGTACGCGAGCTCGGAAGGACAGCACTTGGGGTTTCCTCATTTCAGACACGGACAGCGTCCGATGAACATGAATCGTTCTACGAATGCCGAGTTAGCGGATATCCACTTCATTTATCGGCTAGCCAACGGAAATGGACGTGCTGCTGTTCAATTGTACGGGAAAAGACATCCAACGAGGCGGCACCCGAATCATCTAACGTTCGCTCAGGTGCATTAGAACCTGGTGGAACATGGATCTTTCAGAGCCACGATTGAAGATACTGGGTGGCCGCAAACAGCACGAACACCCATACAGGCTGTGGACTAAAGTCTCAGTACCAGTGTATGGTCGTTTGTCGTTGCAATGCCCGGTATTTTTGAAGATATCCGCCAATCCATGTCACGTCGGTGTCAAGCGTGCATACATGCCAATGGCCGCTATGTCAAACACCTTCTATGATGCTTTTATGTCATGCTTTTTATTTATCATTTGTAAGGCAAGTGCCAGTGGGGGTTGCCCTACTTCTACATTATCCTAGCGACCTAGAGATGTGAGAGTGAATGAAGAACCAGACGTTGCCATAATCTTAATATCTCTTTATTAAGATCTTAACTTAAAACAATATACAATAATATATTTAATATTCAAACTAAATGAATCTGGGGTGAGGCGACACACAATACGTATTACCAAAGAATCGCGTAACTGACCACTATGTCTAACTTTACCGACTAATCCTAATCTCAATAAATACACAGTTCCTAGCAGTTTAATTAAATGTTCTTATCGCTCTATCTTGGGTAAGCATGAATTCGCTTGAATCCTAACTGACGTGGCGGTTATCCTTGTAGAATGGTATACACCTTTAACTTGAACGCACATGCCACCACGGATAGATTAAATCTTAAATGCGGGATTTCTTCTCACTTTAGCTTAAAGACTTGTACACATAGACCTCGTATATTCACTTCCCATAGCCACCCCGCGTACGCTAAACTTATACTATTTTTAAGATTCTTAATTTGAATATCATGCTTCTCTTCTCGAGTTGGTTGGAAAGAATTGCCATTCTGGCCCCAAAGAAACCCAAAAGGAGTTTTAGTAGAAATCGCGATGAGCCCGTCACACATTTTTTTTGTGCGTAATAAAGCGTTTTACACTACATTCTGTGTTGTGGCTTTAATGTCTTTATGTCACTTTATCTCGTTAGGGTTACGTTTCAGCCTATGCTTTCTTATGTAATTATGGCTCCTCAGGATGTTTTCTACCCTCCAAGTTTGTATACAGCATTCAGAGACACCCTGTATAAGCAAGGAAGTTTAATCAAACTATCACAAAAATGCAAATTTTTTACATAAATGCCATAAAAAGACAAGGTACCAGGCACCAAAAAAAATGAAAACTGCAATTTATGCTATCCTTGTACATGAAAGGGAAATCATCCTGGCAAAGTGCAAAAGAGTAATAGCCAAAAATAAAAAAAAAAAAAAAACTCCAGGATCACACAGTTCCATGAAAACTCGTTTGTTGCTGCAAATTATTGAAAAAAATTACTTCTATATTTCAACATTCTATACTCGGTTGATGCAAATCTGGTAAACAGAAAAATCTAATAAGAGTGTACTTAGCTGCGTCTTTAGATACTGTTCAAAGAAAGCTCTTTGCTTCAAAAAGAAGGCTAGAATTGGTTGTGACAAATGTTTAATAGCATAATTTGAGTCACGCAACTTCTAGAATCAAAAGAATACCTAAATATAAATGAAAGTTTTAAAAAAAACTTTTCTAAAAGAGGGAAACAATAATTTATTTCTCAAATAGTGCTAATAAAAAAAGAAACAATGCTTATATAGATGCAATCTGTGATGCCAGTGTGTGCAGTGATATGGCAGGATATGTTGCAATTTATACCAATAACAGATTAGATAGTAATATGATATGCGAGAGAATCTACGGTGGCTAAACACACAATATATAATACCGAAATAACGTGACCCGGACCACTATCAATAACTAACTCACCTAAGCTCAATTCCAATGTACACTCAGATCCGAATATTTAAATGGTAACTCCTACCTTAATGTCCGATGAAGCATCAATCTATCTAATCCTAGCTGAAGTTGCGATTCACTGGCGTGCAATGGTATGCACCATGACTAAAGGCTCTCTGACGCGGGTAACTTCTCTTGGCTGTCACTTAACTTCTCGAAATACTCTTCACACTTGAAACACGGACTATTATAACATTTCCCAAATACCACCTCGCTTACTCTAAACTTCTGTTATTTAAAAGCTTCCTAATTTGCATCTTTCCTTCACGTTTCACTCCTCGGGTTGGTTGGAAAAGAATTGCCATTTATTCTGGCCCCAAAGAACCCAAAAGGATATGTTAATGAAAAAACGCGTAAGCCCGTCACAAGGTTTGTCGACTGCTGAATTTATCTCGGAAGCATTTAAGAAACCCTCTTGAACAATTTCTGAATCAGTAAATGGTTTCATGTGTTTACCAATAATGTAACTAATTTCATAGGATCACTTCGTTACCGTTGCGTTTTGTGACATTATGACCGACAAAAAACTTTGTTGCATTTTCAAAATTGTTTATAAGAAAGCCAATTCATTACCTCTTGAAAGTGACCCCCCCTTCCGAGGAAAAGTGTTATTGTATGATTTGTGTTTAGTGGTAAAATGACGAGCATTTATTTTTAGGTATGTGACTACCCAAACTTCGCCATTTTGGTGAAAATTTTTGAAATTTCGTTCATGTTTTCATTTTATAGCCCATACATTTAAGATTCCCAAAACACTCCGTTTTTGTTTCTACGATATTTAGAAGCAAAGTTATAGCATAATTAGTAAACCGGAAGTAGATCCCTACACAAAATATTTTTAAGATATTGAATTGAAATTTTCAGACCATGTTTTATTTAGTTCTATCTGTGTTATGAATCAAAATCTAATCTCTGTGTATACATTTATGTACTTTATTGCTTTTTTATGAAAAGAAATCATTAATTTTTTTATAAAAAATCTGGTTTTTGCATAAAATTTGGCATTTTTAAAAACTTTCAAAAGTATTACAAATCTTTTAATTCCTAACACATATAAAGATGTTATTTAGGTACTGTATAAATATTATGTGAATACATTTATTCAAATTTTGTGTAACTGCAATTTTTCAACAAAATTTCACTAAAAACGACAATTGTTATAGTCTATAAAACTCTCCAAAAAACAACAAAAGGTTAAAAAAAAGTCTGAATTAGTTAAACATGACGCTAAAGAGATCTTGACCTATAAATATGGTGAATTTAAAAAAATATACAGTTAGTAGAAATTTTTTTATACTATATTGAAATCTTTAAATGCACTTTCTAAGAAACTATGTTTTTCAAGTTTTTGCTTCACGTAAAGTTCACTACAGGATTTCTTTGTAAGATATTGAATTGAAATTTTCAGAAAATGTTTTGTCTAGTATTATCTCCTGTCTAGACTATAATCTAATCTCTGTTATTATATTTATGTATTTTATTGCACTTTTTGTGAGAAAGTAGCATTAATTTCTTGTAAAGAACTGAGTTCTTGCATACAAAATGACATATTTCAAAAACTTTCAAAAGTATTACAAACCTGACAGCTCTAAGCACAGAAAATGATGTTATTTACGTACTATATAAATATTACTTGAATATATTAATTATAATTTTTTCATACAAGCTTTACCGTAACTGCAATTTTTCACTAAAATTTCACTCAAAATTCCCAATATATCCAAAATTATTTTTAATTTTGTGAAAATTGTACTTGAATTCTTAGTTTTATGCCCATTTCAACCAAAAAAGTGTTTATTTAGTTGAAAATTTATATATTTAAAAAAAAGTGCTCCCAAGGTAGTCACCTTAAGGTATCTCTGACTACGTTCGGAACCGTGATTTTGAAAAAGCGTATAAATGGATAATATTTATGATATTTAGTTTCACTTAGATTAAAAAATGTATATAAAATTGTTTTAAGAATATCATTACAATAAAAAATTATTTAAGTACAATATTTTGACCAAAAATGAACATAGAATGACCCATTTTTAAAATATTCTCCTTTTGTGAAAAATGCTCTATTATAATAATATTTTGCCTCTCTATAGCTCAGACCTCTGTGCAGAAGCTAAACTAGAATTTTTGAAATATACAACTTAGAAGTGGGTTTATCCATGTTTTACATTACAATAGAGGGAAGAAATTTTAAGAAAAAAACGCAGATAATTAATTCATTTGATTGTAACTCTAAAAATAATGTGAATTAAAAAAAAATAGTTCAGACTCTTTGGAAAAGTCTTTACTTTATATAAGTAAAATATTATTATTTTAGAAGCCTTTTTTATAAAAGGAGAACAGTTTGAAAAAAGGTTATTCTAAGTTAATTTCTTGCCAAAATATTGTATTTAAATAATTTTGTCAAAATGTCCTTAAAACTATTGTATACATGTTTTCTAATCTAAGTGATACTAAATATCATGGAAATTATCCATTTATGCGCTTTTTTAAAATCACGGTTCCGAACGTAGTCGGATACCTTAGGTATAACACTTTTGCAACAAATGAAATAAGCTGTTGACCCATGTTTGTTTTTCACTACAGAATAATCAATTTCCCAATTGTTGAAACAACCTATTTCCGTCGGATATTTTTCGCTTGTAAGACATGAGGTTTAATTCAACTCAGTTTCATGCATAAAATGGTAACTACTCCCGTTTAGTTAGTATACAGTGGACACACTACTCGTATAGCCGGGTTTCCTGGAATCTGAGTCTGTTGTCCAATGATTAGTTTCTTAACAGGGTAATGATTTGACTGGTACAGTACACTGATAATGACAATAATATTTTGCATTATACAATAAACACAGACATTAGTCACCTCCAACAATTTAAATTGATTTTCTTCAATATTTTTTTATATAAAAGGTAATTTTTTAGCTTTTAATATTTTTAACTACCAAAGGGCAATCTGTATTTTAAAGTTTTACCTCCAACGTACACTGACAGGAGATGAAGAGCTGAACAGAGATCGTCGGCTCCATATATATGAATCATCAACATTTGAACGCATTGTGTCACTACTCAACTGTTATTTCCTATTACTAACCATTACACAGCTATAGATCGGGGAAATAAATCTTGCTATTTTTACCCATACGACATCGACAGTGAAACTGATAGATTTGATTGATGGAATTTCCCAGATAAATTTTTAATGCATTGTTCTTAAGTAACTGAATTTGTTAGTGGAATATTCTTTGACCAGGCCCCTCTGAAAAGTCCGACAAGCAGCAGGTTAAGTATCGCTGATATACATGTTCTATTGAACAGCATTGATTCTGTGAGAAAATTCGACACAAATAATGAAGAAGAGGAAATTGTTAATACGTTTAGAGAACGAAAAAGTATGAGAGTGTTCCCTAGCTTCGAGCACAAATGTGAAAAGAGAACGATCAGAATATTGAAACTTTCAATTGACGAAGCTGTTTGTAAAAAAAACTCGAAAAGTTTCTGAACCTGGAAGGTCTCCGTTGCATACTATTTTCAGAGAAATATCAGTTCAATAGGATATACGAAACGCAATACTACGAAGGGCAAAGTAAGGGGTGCACTTTCGATAAAATGTAAGAGCGACGAATAAAGTTCGTTTTAATTTTAATAACGATATTTATGAAAATTACTAAAGTAAAATATACTTTTTCCATTTCTATCTTTCTTTCTAAAAATGCATGCCTAAAATCAAAATAAATAAATAAACAAACAAAAATAACTAAATAAATAAAAATAAAATAAAATAAATAAATAAAAATCAAATCAAATAAATAAATAAAAATAAATAAATAAAAAAAATAATAATTTTTTAATTATTGCATAACAACTGCACCGCAGTCCATTAAAATTGCAAAACCATGAAAAAGAACAAATACGAAAAAGATATTTATTGTACGTAAACAGAATGGCAGGAAGAGAAAATGATTAAATTTGCAAGCCGTGTGAGGGTTTACAGGGGTGAAAAATTAGTAGAAATGGCTGCCCTCTCCTGTCAACTAAAAAGGCCCTTACTGGGCTTAGGCATGGAGTCGAACTGGGCATGGATGACAGAAATGGGCAACTCATTCAATGCTGCTTCAAGTCTATACCCCACTTCATAAACTTTGTTCGCTAGAGAGGGGTGGCCCACCAATCTCTCAGCAACCTAAGACTATATATTTTCAATGTTTGACAGATATAGAGACTCTGTAGGCCAGGGTAACAATTGAATACCCTATGTATCGAGGAAGACTAGAATAGGACGTGAAACATATGGTCTTACATTATATTGTTGGTAGAGGGTGTTTAGCTTGCCTTGAGGATAAGGTACAACCATTGGACCTAATATATCAAGAATGTACCGATTTACGTTCAAAGTACCGTCGATACGAACTACAGATGAGCGTGTCGTTTATCCAATGATTGACCAAACCACCACACCAGTTGCTGGCCCTCGATGCCAATATCGAAGGCAAGCAGGTGATGAGTGGTCTCCTTGGAACCTCCAGACAGGTATACGACCATCAGAATACTGCTATTAGAACCGGGACCCATTTGAAAAGAAGACATTGTGCCACTATTGTATCCAGTTTTGTCATTTCTGCGATCCACAATCGCCATCTCTCTCTCTATGCTTTAATATCAAGGGAAGCCGAAGTAATGGCCACCGTTGTAAAACTCCACGCTGATGCAAGCGTCGTCGCACAGTACTCGCGGATACTGAGTGAGCAATAAATATACCAATTTTCTGACTAATGATCCGTGATGAGGTTGTACGGTTTTGCAGGTTTCAGTATGACCCTCAAAAACCTATTAATTCCATATTCGCACGGCAGTATTTGGATTTTGATCAGTGCGATGGGCCCGGAAAGAAAAACAACGATCTTGCCTTTATCAAATTTCCACACTTGCTGGTAAGCATTTCTTCTTCTGAGCAAACTCCGATCTTACAAAACGCTTTCCGAATGATAAATCTACACGTAATTTTTCTTTTAATCAGTGTGTGTTTCCGATGTTGCTTCTCTCTCCTACGTCATCTAAATGCGTTGAGATACTAATCATTTGCAAATCGAATCTTTTGCTTCCCTTAATGTGATTTTGACGTTCGTCACAGATCGTTCCTTACTGGTGTTGTAATTTTAATTATCAGCAGTGTATTTTGCATTTTATTTCGTACGATAAATTCTGTATTATTTACAATCAACTGCAAAAATATAACTTTTATTTGGAAACGGTCATTTGTCAGCCATCGTTAGAAATAAATATACATAAAATGTCGGTAGTTTTAGTGTTAAAGAAATGTCAAGAAATTCCTGAACATAATATTTAAGAAATCATCGTTACCATCCTATTAATGGTTAAATATTCTAAGACTCGTCGCCAGCATTCCATTGCACACACACACACTTTATGTAATTAATACAAAAGAATTCAGAAGGTCTTCCAATCAGAAGATAATTACAAGGAAATGCACTCACAAAAAGAATGAATTCTAGATTCTGCTATTTCATAAATTATTTCGTTTAACAATCGAAGATAAAAACAAAATTATCATAATTATGTTATAAAAATAGGTTTAAGAAAAAAGGGTATTTTTATGAATGGATTGACTAATATTTGAATGCATGGGACTTTTAATATTAGAAACGAATTATTCCCCAAGGTCTTGGATTTCTCTCTCTCGATTTTTACGAAACCTACAGAAATATTATTTTGCTAACTGTCTGTGTGTGTTTTATTTTTCCTAGAATTCAAACAAATAACAAAATTGAAACGACATTTAAGACAAAAAGATTTAAAGCAGATTTCAGGAAGTAACTAAAAAGGCTTCTGGTTTTTTTTTTTATCAAATCAATCTAACAAAAACCTGAAACTATTGCTTTTCCTGCGGAATTGCAGGATGGAGACGTCAACTTCTCTCTTCTCCTTAAAGTAGATTTATTTTGACCCGAAAGGCAATATATCGAACAATTGCTCTCCTGTTCTCGTAAATAACCAAGTGAAATGGTGTTGTGGTGTGTTGATAACAATGTTTTTGTAACGAAAAAATGTTTATAAAAATGAGGAAGAGTTCTGGGAAAGTTTATTTATTAAGGCATGCTAT
>BMAV01003537.1:199755-210033 GCA_019973955.1 Trichonephila inaurata madagascariensis
TATTTTTCATTAAATATTTTTAATAAAATTCCCTAATCATTGGATATTGATGAACCTTTTACACATTTTTTTCATTTTTCTCAGAAGTGAATAGAGATTGGGGCTGCTGCTTAGAATCGATAGCAACATTATTTGCCAAAACATTTTGAGAATTTGGGAAATAGATTCGAGAAAATACGATAATTATCGTTTGGCATTTATTTCATTTTTAAGCTGTGTTGGAGTTAAAGCATCTTTGCTAGGTAACGTTTCACAACCTTGGAAAGGGGACAACAAAATTAACTCATACTCTTTTTTTTTTTTCCCCAGAATTATTTCTAGAACAATATTCGTGCAAGGTAATTCCAATATATTTTGTGAATTGGCTAATACAGTGACTAAAATGGCAAAATAAATATTTCTTACTGTCTCACACCCTTCCACCCCTTACCACTTTGGACGATTACAAGATTATTATCAAAACTCCCGTTACCCCGTCTGAAGAGACTGTTTTAGGTTTGGTGGTTAGCCAACAATAGAGAAACAGAATGATTAAAATGAATATTTATGTGGAATGCATGAATATGTATATATAACATATATGTATACATAACATTGTTCAGTGAGATAAATATGCAATGTCAAGCATGTGTCCGACATTTGTCTGGAAAAGGATAATATTGAGGAATAAAAATACTCATAAAATTATTCAGTGATGTCTGGAAGAAAAATGGCGCGGACCTTTCAAAGTCTTTATTACGTAACACAATGCAATTTCGATGTACTTTACGTGATTTATATACTTCATAAACTCAGTTTACACATTATCACCAAACTTCTTCCAACATTATACAAAAAATAAATGAACTAGTTTATTATATTTTTATAAATTTTGCATTTTACACCGAAATGTAATGAAGCAAGTAATAAAGCAAGTATAAGAAAACATAATTTAAACGTATATATCTATGTATAATATACGTTAGTTAGCATTAACCAGAATTCGCATATTAAAATTGTGGATCAATTGCTTATGGGTATTCATTGGCAGGGTGTGGAAATTTGCAGATTTGGCACTTTAGGTGTCGTATTTTAAAATTAAAAGGTTCATCACTATTAGCCCTCGTGTTGTTTCAAAGAGCAATAGCTATAAATCAAACAAATTAGTGTTATCTCTGCCTTTTATTAAATTAACACTATTAGCTCTCTCTTTCTCTTTCTCCCTATATATATATCGTCGGTCTAATTATCAGACTGCGTAACTCCATCTGGGATGCTAATTTGATACAGTAGGGCTAGATGCCAAATTGTTGTTTATGTTCGCCAAGATAGGCGATAATATTACAATATAGTTTACTTTGATATTTTTATCGTGCGATAATGTGGTTGCCATGGGGATAAAGTATATTAGTGTTAGTTTTTTGCTTTGGTGTTTTTTCCACGGGATCTCTGCTCGGCAAAAGTAACGCATTGTTACAAATTTTGTGTAATGTACGCTTAAAATAGTGTAAATAATTTATATATCTGGAAGTGTAATACATTAATATTACTTTCTGTTGTATTTATTTTATGTTAAAATCTTGCCACCACCTCTCCCTTCGAAATCTAGTTTTATTATGAAATAGAAAAAGTAGTGATTACACTGATCGAGGAATAAATTAAAAGCGGAGCGCGCACTGAGGCATGGCGTAGACAAAACAAAATGATTAAGGATTCGTGGCAAAAAGCACGTGGCGTATTGCACTCTTATACCAAATCAGTTACACCGGTGGAGTTACGCAGTCTGATAATTAGGCCGACGATATATATGTCGTGTTCAAATTTTCAATAGATCATAAAATACATTTTATTCTTCCACTCAAGTTCAAATACATTTTTTAAACTTGTAGTGAATGACATTTGATGTAAAAACAGTTTTTTTTCCAAATATTAATTCATTAATTAAATTCTATTTTTGAAATTTAAATTTATTCTCCTTTATTTCTGACGAAATTAGAACTATTCTCAACAGACAACTTGCAGTGGATGAATTTTGTAAAAACAGTTTTCTCAAATATTAATTCAAAGATTAAATTAAATTTTATTTTATAAAATTTTTCTTGGTTGAACTAAGTAGAGCAATTGACTAAAATTTCTTTTTAAATTACTTCTTTTTGTTTTATGTAAATTTTTTTGATGTGTAACATCTTTCCTCTCTATTGCTGGATATTTGTGGGAGTGATTTCGTGAAAAGGGACGGATGTGTGTAACAGGATATGACGTAAGCGCGCTCTACGTGATTTGACCAATGAAAGTGCGTGGCTGGGTCTTTTCGCTACCCTCGCATGGGTGTCCAACTCTAGTAGCCATCAAGCACTCGAGCGCTTGACTCTAAATCCGTTAGTCATGATATTGGGGGACATAAGTGCGGTAGAATGCTTATTTGAAAATTGACAAACAGTGATTTTAGTGGTCGTATACATTTCTTCGAATCCTACGGTTAAAAAAAATTAAAGATTTCCAGCATTTAATACTTTTACCATGTAACGAAGGTGGTTCTTCTCATTTTAAAAAAAAAATATCATTAGCTTCCCCTGATTTTGAATGGGGATTTTAACTTTAACTTCAGTTTGCCAAAAGCTGAGCCGCTCATAGCTTTTATGAATGATGAACTCAAGCTCGAAATGAACACAAATTAGAATGTTTCGACTGCAAACAATGGTACCACTATTGACGCTGTTTTTCAACGGTTTTTAAATACTTTGAAATCACAAGTATATGTGTCATATTTTAGTTATCATAAGTCTATTGTCTCCACTCTTCGCCAAATTGAACAAGAATAATTATTTTTGATAAAATATTGCATTACTCCTTTTGTTAATTAAATACAATTTTCATTAAATATATAATTATTTGATAGAAAATTATTTCCAATCATACCCGATTTTTTTTTTCATATTTTTTTCCGGAAAAAGTTAATATTGTGTATTTACCACGATAACATATCAGATGTTACACATCATATGCAACTACTATAAGACTCATTTTTTTTTTTTTTTAAATTTAAGATTAATAAATATAAATTTTAAGTGATGCTACTTAGGTAAAATTAATGAATTTTTAACATCTAGTACTTGAAAGAATTTTTAATTATACAAAAGTACAAAATTTTATTTTAGGTTACGACGCCCTTCGATGCAACACAAGAGACGGACTTCGTAATTTCGACCATGGTCAAGTGAGGACGAACACACCTGATTCGACACTTCCTCTCGAACACAATCGGGAAAATATTAAACCTCGACTGATTTAATGTGCATCAACCCTTTTACATGGTGGGTCTTCATTACACTAGGTTTCGAACTCGTGACCGATAACACTGGCCACGAGTTCACAAGCATAACCACTCGGATACGCAACACGTAGAAGAATAAAATACATAACTTTATATCTTAAGTTAAAGGGACATGGTACGATTTACACAAAAAATTTTAATTTACGGATTAAAATTTTTTTTTTAATTTCCATCTATGTGTGTATACTATGTAAAACAGATTTTGTGCTCAAATTTTCATAAAAAGCTGGCCATTAAATTTTTTAAGGAAAAAAAAAAAAAAACTTAAAATGTGTGTAAGTAATTTTGAAATGCTGCTCCTCCTACAAAAATCTTCGAACAAGCATGAAATTTGATTTAAAAGTACGTCAAACTATGTATAACAAAAATTGGTACGTGTTTTGCGATAACATGATTGGTACTCGTACAATACTTCTTTTTATGAATGCTTATTGAAAATTCCTTAAAAAATCTATAAATTTCGAGTTCAATTATTTTTTTACAAAAGTAAGTATTGCTTTGATTTAAAAATGCATACCAACTTTTGTTACATGTACTATTAGCAATACCTAAAAAAAAAATCATAGCATTAGGCACAATAGAAAAAAAAGCCTTAGCCTTTTAAATGAAGACAAACTAGTTATTTTATCTTTCTGAGATAAGTAAGTTTAAAATTTTGATTTGCCATGCGGATGTGAATAAAAATGGACGTAAAAGCTATCATAATTCTGCATTATTTTTTAATTTTAGAGCTTTCAAATTTTGTCAGGATATAGAAAAGTATATAAAGAATAATTGAGGCTAAAAAAATTGCATTTGATTTTTTCACCGCCTTTTGTCATTTGAATCGTTCTGTGTTCTCTTAATATGTAAATACATACAAAAATCGCGGAAAGAGAAAGAGATATTTGCGGTTCACTAGAAAGCTGCACAAAGGATAATGGCAACGGACCTCATAATTTTGAACTATGGTCAAGTGAAGAGGATAACATCTGAGGGGAATCCTCCTCTCCTAGATTCCATACCACACCAACGAAAGTACGTTTGAGATTCGACATAGTTAACCAGTATCTGTTCCCTCTGAATGGCGGGTCTTTGGTGGTACTAGGCTAGAACTTATGACACGTCTGCCACGAGTTCTTTACCTTGACTGGATACGTCTTAAGACATGGGCCAACTGGACCTGGGTCCAGAGCCTCTCTCTCGGTGGAGGCCTCGTTTTGTTCTCGACTCAGTCTTAATAAGACCATGATCCGGATAATTTTAATAGTCAAATATTATTCCTTTCCATATTTTCCAAAAAAACAGGGAATTTCAAACTGGATATCAACTGGCGAAAGTGGTAGGACTGTATTATTATGTGATGGCCGCTGTTCATGAATAGGCTTTGGCCTAATACCATAAACAATCATTCAAATAATTGAGTAGAAATTCGGCCTTCGATTGAGCCGGTTTGTTCTTAGGTTTTTGAGATTGTGAATCGTGCATATTTATTTGTTTCAAATGATCGTTTGAGCGAGTATTTGACAATGTTTGTTATATATCGTAGGGTGATCTTAGGTAGGGTCTACTTTTTCATAGGGCTCCAGGGCCTCAAAAAGTCTTAAGACGTCTCTGACCTTGACCCAGTGTTTCTCAAACTTTCAGAATTGGCGACCCAATTTTCAATCAGAATTTTCATCGCCCCTCACCCATACAATGACAATGTACTGAATTATATAATAATTATTTTTGACGTTAAAGCTATAATACGATCTTAATTATAAACTATTCAAATTATCAATTTAAGTACTATGTTTTGTTTTTAAGTAATAATTATTTTAAGTTACTTTTAGTATTAGGAAAAGTATATTATGTCACTTTTCATAGTACAGAATGTATTTTGTTTTGCTTCTTTTTAGTAATTTAATATTTTAATCCTTTATTTTCGACTTTTCGATATGCTCGCGTCCCCCACAGTTTGAGAAACGCTTCCTTGACTACTAGGCTACCGAGGTTACAAAACAAAAATCGAAACTAATTACGTAGAAAACTATCCAAATGTTATCGTATGCTTGGTTTAGAAACCATTGTGTCTACCTTTTAATATTACATTTTGATACTTATTTTCTTGTCACTTTTCATTCTGCACTTAAGTTAAAAAAAAAAAAAATCTCTCAGAGTATAAAGCTTGTAAAACCTGCATTTTTAGTACATACCTAAAACATTAACACACTTAAAAAACATACATTTTCTATATAAATAACGGCTCTAAAAAAGGAGGCAAATTATTCACTATGAATACTACAAGACAGAAAACATTACGACTAACACCAACCCATGAAAAAAAAAAATCACTATCTGCTTCAATATTTATATCATCCTTTCGATTTACGACTCACATTAATAAAAACAAACCCATACAAGCGTAGGGGCACGAAACCCATCCAACAATACAACTTCTTTCAACCCCAACTCGACATAAATTTCCATCACCTCAACTCGCCAGCTTTCTTCTCGACATTGACAAACGTTTCTGGATAATTTATGACACCACGGTAAAGCTCCGTAATGATAACAGCGATGGCAGGGCTAATCATAAATTTTCTAGATTCGGGCACACGCATTGCTCTCTTTATTGTACCATTTCCTTAAGCATATCCCTCACCCCTTCCCTGTCCAAAGTATATACATGTGAAAGCATTGCCAACGATCAATCTAAAGTCCTGGCCTTCTGATACAGTCCCACAAAAGCGAACGGACCGATCTAAGATCTTCGGAGCGAATTTTTAATTAATGTCCGACAGTGTCCAGTATGGAGGATGTAACAAGTGAAGGGTCTTCTAGCATTTATCACGCTGGTGTGGGTCCGCTCGCCACGGTTTAATGGCGTCGACGTTGGGTCATTAATCAGAGAACACGACGAATCATTTGGACATGGAATGGTTGGTTGAAAATGGCTCTGGCCTTTTGACTTTGGGAAGGTGTTGGACAGGATGTTTTTGGTGTCGACGCTTATAGGTTTTTCTTCGGTTGGATGGGTGTGTGCTAATGTGTACCTGTGTCGAGATTTTTTGCAGGTAATATTTCATTAGAGGTGATTTTCTATTCTGGCGATAAAAATGTCGACATTGTTCTTAAAATGAGGAAAGATTCAAATGTAGTCTGGAACTGCGATTTTTTTTTTATGGTTTAGAGCAGAGGTTTACAAACTTTTTGTCTCACAGACCCCTTGTCATGATTTTCGGTTTGGGGTAGACCCCTTCTTAATTAATATTGAATTTCTCCAAATTTATCAACTTAAATGTCTTTTTGACAGCTTTTATTAGTACTACTTCGAAAGAATTAAATTTCCAATTGTAATGAAGTATAGTGTTTAAAATTTAAAAAGCACATGTTAATTAATTAAAAGTTATTTAATACATAAAATGACTGTTAAATAAAATAACTGAACAAACAAATGATTTTAATTGGAGGGATGAAACAGGCGCTACAGTAACACATTTCCAACATTTGGTATCAGTTTTGTCAGGTTCAACCTTAAATCTCCTCTGTTAGTAGCGTCCAGTTTTTTTCTTTCTTTCTTTTTTTTTCTTTGCTTTGGAGATTGGCAACCTCGCTGAAACTTCTTCTCACTAGGAAAAGTAATTAAAAACTTGCTCACATGAGATATTTTATAATTCGGGACAAATAACAGGTTTGCTTTTTTAAAGCCAAAATTGATGACATCCATTTCTAAACTATAAGATATTCGTTAGTGCTAATTACGATCAGTTCCTATTGTAATGTGACATTTTTTTTTTCAATGTGATCGTAAGAATTCAATGCCTACTGTAGTATTAGCATAGTCAAAACTTTCTCAAACCTGGTTTAAAAATCTGAATAAAAGCCTTTTAAATGTTGAACGTAGGTTAAAACGCCCTGACAGATTGTCTGTAACAAATTGAGGAAATTCAGGCCCTCCAGTATAATACTTCTTTAGCTTAACTCTGAAAAGAAACACTGAAATGGTTTTTTGCTTTAATAAAACTTATGCTGTAACCTTGTAAGTGCAAATTAACCTTGTTAAATTTAGTAAATATAAATCCGTTATAAATAGGTAAAATTTGGTTTCCAGTAGATTAAATTTTCTTTTAAAATTGAAGTCCAAGTTTGATGAGAACCACTATCATAGACCCCTATTTACACCTATGAATCCCCAAATTATTTTTTTGCTGACGTGGAACCCTTGTAGGTCATCATAGACACATGGGGCCCATAGAGACCACTTTGGGAATCATTGGTATAAGGTAGTCATCTTCAAACTTTTTCGATTAATGGAACCCTTAGAACTATGATGTATTTCTGGGAAACCCTATTATACTTAGAAGAAATAATATTTAATGTATTCGAATACGTTCAGAGTACTTTTTAACAAAATAGCCCATTTAAACATTATAAATGCATTTTTAGGAATGAATACCAATAAATACTAATCATTAACTAACAATATTTAAAATAAATTATCTAAATTTTACAAAAATCGCAATTACAAGTGAAATTTTAGCAATATTCTTGGAAACTTCAAAGCAATTAAAGAAAATTATAATAAACTTTTATTAGTAAAAGTATTGCTAAAACAATTAAGATGCATTTATCTAGAAAATATGCTAAAATTTTAATGTTTTACTAAAATTTGAAAATTTTAGAGCTGATTGAATAAATATTATGAGAAATGACTCACCATAACTCAAAAAGTATTCCTACAATATGAAATATTTCGGTACATTCTCTAGAAAATAAGATAAATATCAGGTTCAAAAAGTTTTATAGAAATACATTTGTAACATTTTGAGTTATCACACTCGCCATGATAGATTCTGAGCAATTTAAATGCCCACTTCTGGTAGATCAAGGACCCACTTCCGGTTTTTCTAACTTTAGAAAATTGATTGTAAATTGGCCTCTAGGTAGCGTAGAAACAAAACAAAGTATGGTTTGCAAAGCCAAAAGATAGCTCTGGTCAGTAAAATAAAAAAAAACAAAACAAGAATATCTGTTTTGATCGAATTTGGTCATTTTCAACGTGTCCAGATACCTTAATTAGATCAACATGTTTTAGGCACTTTATGTAAGATCATTTAAAAGAAATATTGCACTATTTATTAAAAAAATTAATGTAATTTCAATATAATTTACTCATTATAATAATTTTTATTTGAGACCCATGTGTCACCAATCATACATTTTATTTAGTAACTGGGATATGTGCTTGTACTTTTTTACACAAACAGTTGAAGCGTAGGTCTATTGAAATTATCTATCTGTAAATGTGCATTTCATAAACTGCATTCAATTATTTTTTCGGCTACCCATTCAAGTTCAGAAATATCTTCTATTTAAGGTGACTGCCTACCTTCGAACCCAATTTTTTTATAAAAACAAATTTTTGAAACAAATTGAGTTTTTTTAGGAAGAAAAATAAAAAAATAAAGAACATGTAAATACATAAAAACTTTTAAATAAATGTTGAACTTTTAAAAAAATTGGTTGTTTTCAAGGAAATTTTACCAATTTTTTACTAAAACGGGTAACACTGTATAAAAATTTCTAATACAATTATCATAATTTTCTTTATACACAACATACATATATTATGGTGCTTTTCAAAATGAACCAAAACCTAAGAGAAATATTAAAATACAAGGGAAAAAAAATACATTTAATTATACATAAGATGAAAAATTTGATATTTTTTAAAGTTTTTTCTATATAAAAACTGCCCTAAATGAAAAAAATATTTAACCGACAACAAAACTTATGATCCATTTTATGAAAAATAGTGTAATAAACATTCCCACAAAATTTCAAAACGTTATCTGGTTTGGTTCTTAAGATATCATGTATCTGGTAAAGTGTTTCTTTCGAAAATATAATTTTGAGAAAAACTCGTTTAAAGTTTTGTCTTATTGCCCTTTTGCATAGAGTGATGTTTTGTAAAATCACTATAACTTTATTTCTATTTCGCGTATAGGAAAGAGAAATGTTCAAACTATAAGATTTTGAAATAAAAAAAAAAGCATTATGTAGAAGAAAAACGACATTTTCAAGGTATAGGCAGTCACCTTAAATACATTATTCTGAATGGTATTAAAATGCCTTGTGTGAGAAATCCTGCGTATTTTGCATGAATTTGTAATTTATAATTCAGGAGCTGTTCTTGCTTGAATTTAGATTTTGTCATCGAATCTATTGACGCTATAAGCTGTTCCCTCTTCTTCATTATAGATGATTTTCCCACAAATGGAAAAAGGTGTATTTTCCATTAGAAAACTTTTAATTTGCAAAGCATTGCACTAATGGATATAAAATTATTTCGTGGAACATGAAATAGTAAAGTAATGAATATTCAGAATTTAGTAGGTAGTGCATGTAAAGGAAAAACGTTTTAATACTCTTTTATATTACATTATAATGAAATTAAAAAAGCGCTACAAAAAGTTTAGTTTTATGCATTAATAAAACTTTCACACACACACACAGTTTCAATGACTGGGATGAATTTTAGATACTCTGGTGGTTACACAAACTTCATTGAGAACATGAATCTATTTGTCATACACATTTTAAATTTCTCTTCGTTTTTCTATTGTGACTCATGTAACCTCAGATTTTCACGCAACGCAGTTCCAGTGAGTGAATATTCACGTCGCACTGTTCAGCTACACGAGGGCTTTTGGCGACCGACCACGTAATTTCAAACCATAATCAAGTGGCGTGGCAACCCAGAACTGGCACCCCGTCTCTTAACTACCACACCATACCAACGGGACAACGTTTGAGCTCTCGACAGAATTAATGTGCATCGCTGCCTTACACGGAGAGTCTTTAGCGGTACTGGACTCGAACTCGTGATAAGGCCAGCCACGATCCGATACCATGACCACTCGGCTACCCGGTCCCGGAACACAGTTCGAAGACCACTGGTATAGAGTAAGCCTAATCAATGTTAACCAGTAGCGCACACA
>BMAV01003537.1:210133-220472 GCA_019973955.1 Trichonephila inaurata madagascariensis
GGGGGTCCAAGGTCGAAAGTCCACCATTCTTGTATCATGCTCCTTTTGATTTTGTCGATTTTGGGGAACAAAAAACCGTAAAAAACTAATTATTGAATAAATAATTAGTATTAATTAATAAAATTAATCATTAAAAAAACAAATATTTAATTAAATTTTACGTATTATATACTTAAAATTATAATCGATTGGGAAAAAAATCAAGGGCTTTGGGAGGGGGGTCCGGACCCCTAGGACACCCCCCTTGTGTGCGCTACTGATGTTAACCCCTTATATGTTTAATTTTAATGGCCAAAATGTTCCAAAAAACCGCACATTTTTTATTGTATAATGCTTAACAGAACACAAAAATGGAGGAGTTTTATTTTAATTTCCAGCTTTAAAGTTTTCACGCTATTTTTTTTTTTATAATTATGGAACACATATCCCTTAAATATTTTTTTTTATAAGCAAACTCTTCATACTATGAAAAATGTGTTTCGCACATCTTTAAAGAAATTCTCTTACACCAACAAAAATATTTTTAAATACCTTTTCTTTATGAAACTTTAAGAAAAGGTTGAGTCATTAATACTTTCTGAAAAAAAAATTTCAACACTGGGCACTGTATTTTTAAAATTTATTCAGATAGAACTGAAATAAGATATATAACTGAACAGTGGAGCACACAAGAGTCCTAGGGGTCCGGACAACCCCCCCCCCCAAAGCCCTTGATATTTTTTTGGTTTGATTATAATTCTAAGTATATAAGTACGTAAAAATTTAATTGAATATTTGCTATTAATGATTATTTTTATTAATCAAAGCTACAATCATTTATTCAATAATTAGTTTTTTACTGTTTTTTGTTCTCGAAAATCGACAAAATCAAAAGGAGTGTGATACAGGAATGGTGGACTTTCGAACCTTGAACCCCCCACTTTGAAAGCTTCCTGTGTGCGCTACTGTGACTGAACCATACTTAAAGTATCCGAACACAATGAAACGACCAAATTCGGTCAAAACATATGTTTAGCTTCACAAAACGTACTTTATTTTGTTTCTGTGTTACCTGGAGGCTAAATTACTTTCAATTTTATAAAACGAGAAAATACAGGAAGCGGGTCTTTAATTTACCAGAAATGGGCATTTGAATTGTTTAAAATCTACTATGGCGAGATTGATAACTCAAATTATTTTTTATGGAAGTATTTCTATAAAACTCTCTCTTTTTGAACCTGATTTGTACATTATTTTCCAGATAATGTACTAAAATATTTCATATTACATGAATATTTTTTGAGTTCTAGCCTATTATCTAAAAAATGGTGTGAAAGAAAGTCACATTTCTTACAATATTTACTCAATCTACTCTAAACCTTTTAAACTTTAACAAACCATTAAAATTTTAGTACATTCTCAATCTAAATACATCTAATTTGTTTTAGTAATACTTTTACTGATATAAGTGTAATACATTTTTCCTGAATTGCTTTGAAGTTTTTCAAAAATATTGCTATAATTTCACTTATAATTGTG
This sequence comes from Trichonephila inaurata madagascariensis, assembly GCA_019973955.1. Taxonomy (NCBI): domain Eukaryota; kingdom Metazoa; phylum Arthropoda; class Arachnida; order Araneae; family Nephilidae; genus Trichonephila; species Trichonephila inaurata. The sequence continues at coordinate 211,652 of BMAV01003537.1, forward strand.
ATTTCTGTAAAATGTAGATACTTTTTTTAATATTGTGATTTAAATATTAGAATTTATTGTTATTGATTCCTAAAAAAGTAGTATGTATGCTATTTTTCTTTAAAAAAAAGTACGAACGTGTTCGTATACTTTAAAATAATGAAACACCTCGCACCCCCATTAATTGCTTGCATTAACACCCAGTACCTAGATAAATCCCGAAAAGTCTTAAGCTATTCTCCACTTCATCTTTTAAGAACTCTTGGTAAGATATAAGCCATCCCGGCAGAGGGGCTATTATTCTCGACTCCCGCGAATTGTAGCCCTATCACATAAAGCCGCAGTAGAGAGAGCGAGGATGCTCTGCTTAACAGAGATTGCGTCTACAGCTATCACCAGAGTGATCTCTACTAGCGTTCAATTCACCGTGATAGATTAATCATTCTTTTGACCCACATATCTATTCTAATGCATTTTAGAATCATAATGAAGTCCGGAATAAAACAGTCTCTAAAAGAGCGTGAGGCTATTAATGAAGTAGACTGACAACCGACCGTTCACTGTTTAAAGCTGATTTTTAATGAATGCCAGACATGATGACGCACGGGATACATAAATCACACGATCCATTACTATGGGTCGTCCATCAAAATGGCAAAGCGTAGAAACTAATGGGTATATTGACTCACAAATGGCGTAAGTCTAACTCTGTGACTGGTGGGAATCAGTCATTTCCGTGCATGTATTTTCATCTGTGTCCTTTTGAAACAATACTTCTGTCTCACTTTCAGTTGATCTACGTCAGGCATTTGCAATAATGGCCCAAGAGCTGTTGGTGGCCCGCAAAGAGTTTATATGCAAGACCGTTGCAAAACAGAAAATCCGCTTTGAACCGAGATTTCTTTCATGTACTTCGTCAAAGATTTATATTTATTTTTCACAATTAGGAAAACAAAGTTCCTGAAAGTGTTTCTACAGTGAGATCATCTACATGGCTTAGAGCAGTGGTTACCAAACGTTTTGACATCACGGACCAGTAAATTTATACTTTATATACCTCAGACCACAAATAGGATTTTTTAAAGGTATGCAACTACCCTAAAATCATGATTTTTTATGACTTTATTTTATAGGACATCTTATTACCTTTACAAAAATACCGAGTTTCTTATTTTCCATTCACTAGAACAAAAACTACAAGTGTTTTAATAAAAGCAGATACCATAACTTTACAAAAGATGTCAAATTTAAAATGTGTTTTACTCGAAACATGTTTTTTTTCGAAAAACTCAAGCGGGGACAGGGACTGCTCAAAAAGTTTTCAAAATAATTTGCTGAAATTTTTTGTGTATGTTCTGTATAAAAGTAAAAGTGTTTTAACCTTCAGATTTATCAACCACTGTTTTATTTCAAAATTTACAGTTCTTTATGTGAATATAATCACTATTTTTTTAAGCAATTTCATGTAGACACTTCGATAAAGTACTCTAGTTTTTGTAAAAATTAAAATATCTCTCTTATCCTGAAGGTCATTTCAAACATGAATAACAAAGAAATACATAAAAATTGAAAAATTGAGAATGTGTTCATATTTTTGAACAGAGCGAGCGCCGTTTATATAATATTTTGTACATTTTTGAGAGTTTTTCCTCATTTTAATAACAACAAATTTTTTTTTTGTTTTCAATTTTAGGATTTTTTTCTTAAAATATACTAAATAAATCTAAAAATCACAAAAAAAACAACAACCCATATCTCCATTTTTTCAAAAAAAAGTTGTCACAAGTAGTCGGATACCTTAAGTGTTGAATATGTTTATAAAAAAAAATGTGATCACACATAAAATGTACCTCGTAAATAAAATGAAACTATTAATTTCAACCAAATTATGAAATCTAAAATAAAAAAAAAGAAGAAATTTAGAAAAGTCAAACTAATTTTATCCCCAAAAAAACATCCAATAAAATAAAATATGCACATGGTTAGTATTAAAGATCACACATGTCTTAAAAAAAATACACCAATATACTAAAGAAAATACACAAAAACTTCCTTAATATAATCTAACTAATATATTGAATATATTTTATATATTGTTTCAATACGTTCGTATAAGCCCACCTTTAAATGCTTCAACTTACATATATATGCGACAACAGGAGATACAAACATTAGAAGATTGCGAAACGAGACGAGAAAGTACAACTTATTTACCGCAGCGTTTTTATAACTTTTCACGTATTTTTCTTAATTGAACTATGTTTCCATGCATGTTAAAACATAACTTAACATGATGTGAGTAAGTATATTCCACATTTTTTCTGGGGAACAGCGAAATTTTCTCGAGAACCACTAGTGGTCCGTTGACCATTACTTTGGCGACCACTGTATTAGAGGACAAGGTCACAAGAAGATTTCAGGGCTTAAAGAAAAATGAATCTTAATTCAGTCCGCTCTGTTATACCATTACTGTTGATATTAATATAGCACCTGAAGAGCTATAGCTTGAATTTATTGACTTGAAGCAGGATCACAGTGTGAAGAAAATTTTAAATGCTACGACATTGACTTTTACAAATCTTTGTCAACTGAAGAATTCCCATGTATGAAGACATTTGCGGGAAAATTATTCTTTATGTTTGAGTCAACGTATATTTGTGAGCAAAGTTTTTCTTGAAAGACAATCCACTGGAACAAATATAGATACAAGTTGGCTGGTGATAATTTCCACAAGCAATCTCGCTCTTGATTTAAAAAAAGATTGATATGGTATATTTGTGTCATTAAACTGTTTCTAAAATTAAATGTGCTTGCAGCTATAGACAAATTGAAATTTGCGCAATAAATAAAAATAAATTGAATCAACTGCCCTTCTCTTATTTAACTTATATGTATTAAATTTTATAATGAATGCAATCATTTTAAAAAGGTACGGCCTTCCAATATCCTCCACAACGTCTATGTGGCCCACGAGCCAAAACAAGTCCCCCCCCCCTGCAATATATAACATTGTTTCCAACTTCTGAGAGTTTAGATTTTATAAATATTCTATGCTAGTTGATTGGTACATTTGAAAAACAATATTAAGAACTATAACTCAGTTATAAAAATGGAATAACTCTCATATAAAAACTAGATAATAGAGCTTTTTAAATTAAAATAACTTGAATTGTAGTTAACACAAGATTGCTGAAATTAATAATAATGAATGATGGTTATATTGATCACAAAATCTATTGCAAGGGCCCTCCCTCACAATAGCAACTCATAGAAATTAATGAATTGTCTTACACAAAGGGATTCCTGGCACCCAATAATATATATTGTATAGCTATGTATCTATTCTCATATAATAACTGTTTCTATTTTGACGGAAAACTCAGAAATTCTCCTTGTAAAAAGAAACTAAAATTCTTACAAATGTCTAATTCATTTATTAGAACTATAGTGTAGTTTCGTGATTGAGTACATGTCCCTATAAATAATCATAATTAATAAAGTCTACAACAATTGTAATTAATAATAATAAATAATGATTATTACCAATATTAGCATTTAAGAAGCATAAATCATTGATTCCCATTGTTATAAGTCGTCCATCAAAATGTCTAATAAAAATTAGTGGAAGAATTGTCTTGTAAGTGGCAAGTTATTTATGGGGTCTCAGAAGTGTTAATTTTATTTCAAGAACTGAAAATACAAACAATTTTCAATTAAATTAAATAATTCAATTCGTTTACACATTGTTCTTAAAGGAATGAGGTTTCTAAAAGGTATAAAATACTTAAAATATAGTTACAATTTTAAAAATTATAAGCACATATGAAATTAAGAAACATTTCTATATTAAATTTTATGTTGCGCATGATATTTTCTAATATAGTAGCTCTAATTATATGAGCAGCAAGTTGATTTAAAAAGTTAAATGTATCCTTATTACACTGTTGCATCTTTATATATATAGAACAATAAATTATATTTTTAAGAGTAAAACAAAAATACATTTTAAAAATTTTTTCATAAAGTTTCAATATTTTATTTTTTTTTTTTAAATAAAAAAGATATATAATACTAAAAATTAAATAGGGATTAAAGAGTCTGATCCATTTTAGAATTATATGAAGTTTTATGTATAAAAAGCTATTATATTAGAAAATATCATGCGTAAGGTAAAATTTAAGGTATCCGACTACGTTAGGAACCGTGATTTTGCAAAAGCGCGTAAATGGATAATATTTATGATATTTAGTGTCACTTAGATTAGAATACATGTATACAATTGTTTTAAGGACATTATAACAAAAAAATTATTTAAATACAATATTATGGCAAAAAATTAACTTAGAATAACATTTTTTCCAAATGTTCTCCTTTTGTAAAAAATGCTTCTATTGTATTAATATTTTGCCTGTATTCAGCTCAGACCTCTCTAAAGAGGCTCAACTAGAATTTTTGAAACGCATAACTCGGAAGTCGATTTATCCTTTTTTACGAAAACAGAAGGGAGAAATTTTAAGAAAATGCGCCGATAAATATTTCAAATGGTTGTAACTCTGAAAATAATTTGAATTTTTCAAAAATCATAGTTGACCCTCTGTACAGAGGTCTGACCTATATACAGGCAAAATATTAATACAATAGAAGAATTTTTTTACAAAAAGAGAACATTTGGAAAAAAGGTTATTCTAAGTTAATTTTTTGCCAAAATATTGTATTTAAATATTTTTTTTTTGTCATAATGTCCTTAAAACAATTGTATACATGTATTCTAATCTAAGTGACACTAAATATCTTGAAAATTATCCATTTATGCGCTTTTTTAAAATCATGGTTCCGAACGTATTCGGATACCTTAATGGATTGTTACTTGAAAGTAATTAGGTGACATGACTTAATTTACTTGAACGTAAAATTTACTTACAGAGAGGTTCCCTATTTTCATATGCTTTATTTTAAGCATTTTACACATTTTTGATGAATTATTTATTTAAAAATAATGTCTAAAATAATATAATTATTTAATTTTAACTTCAAAAAATTATATGCAGTCGAAAAATGGTTATATTATTCTCTCTCGAGACAAAATTCACACCTCTGAAGTCTACGAGCTAGATTGAACCTAATAATCATCGAATATATGGTAGTTTATATAACTCAATAACAGAGTCATCTGTATTCATAGGATACCAAAATTCCGATGTCTGCCACGAGTGATATAGAATACTTAATAATATCCATTATTAAAGTTTGTTGCTCAGTAAGAAATTGGACATATTTAAAAAAATAATAGCTTACAACAATAATTAGTAAGAAAAATATCGTAATGCATCGGAGCAATGGACCATAATTTAACAATTATTGTTAATAATGACGTTAATGGAACATAATTTACAAATTCCATCATGATAGATCGTTCATCGAAATGGCAGTTTGTAGAAACTGTAGACCTCATTTACGTGCAAATGGCATTAAGTCACACATTGTGATTGATGGAACTGAATTGCTCAGTGTATGTTAGTCGATGTGTTTGTACAATTGTATTTTGGTAGATAAGATTTCTTGATTATAAAATAGAAAGTTGTTAAAACTATCGAAATACAACGCACATTTTGTGCATATACAGTGAAAATCGCTTAACACGAAACTTAATGGACAGAAATATTTTTTCATATTAAAGGATGTTACAAAAAAAAAAAATAAATAATAATTGTATATCAGCAAAACTAAATTTATTACAGTTTATTTACATATAAATGTATATATGAAAGAAATTCAATAAAAATCAATGGAACTAAAAATTCCCAAATAAATTTCAAACAAATACAAAATTTTCAGATATTTTAAAAAACAAAAATTTATTGAGTTTTTGGAAAATAATTTGAAATGTTTTATTGATTTTTCTAGTATCGAATTGTCAACAAATTATTCGATATCGTCCATTTTGTTAATCATTGCACCATTGGAATGTATGTCTAAATAACTACAGATACCTTTTATAACGTGACTTATTTCGGCTGATATGAGAACAGGAATCGCATTATACATGTCTTTTTCGTCACCGAAATCTGCATCAATGATATTTTTTGAACCTTCAATGAACTCCAAAATGTTTTTATTTGCTATAATGAGGGATGTGTACATATTATCATCATCTACTACTATGAATTATTTCGATAATACAATAAGACATACCAATCTGGCTGGTGGTTTCGTATTTCGTTCATTCCCAAAAAAGAAATATTTTCATGCTAAGCAATTTTCATTTTGTGATAAGAGAAAAAAGACATAAAAAAATGCAGGGTGTTTCTAAATGAAAGTCGAAGTTTTAACGCTTTACAATATTTATCACATATAACTTAGAAGTACAATTCATACATGGAATGAAAGAGTAACTGAAACAGTTTTACCTACAAGCTTACAAATGTTCATTGTGAGTTTCATTCGTCACACAGCTCACTTCAAGTCGATAGGGGAGTTCATCCCAAACCTTGCTCAGTGTGTCTGAAGTAATCCTTGCAACAGCTGCTTCAATCCTGTGTCTTAAGTCTGGAAGACCAGCTGGTAAAAGAGGTACAAACACACAATATTTAATGAACTCCCACAGATAAAACTAACATGGCGTCAGATCGGGTGAATGTGGAGCCCATACGAAGCAAGCTTTATCGTGAGGCCCTTTGCGGCCAATCAATTGGTAGGGTATAGTGATGTTCAACGAATCGCGTACTAAGGGATGCTAGTGAGGTGGTGCACCAGCTTGCTGCCAAATGAAGTTATCTGGTTTACTTTCTTCCATTTGTGGAAAAAGCCATAGCTGTGCAGTATCTCTCAAGACAGGTAAAACCAATAGTTGGTTCTCCAAAAATAAAAGGCCCATACACTTTTCACCAAGATATGGGACAAAAAACATTCAAGTTAGGTGAGTCTCGTTGCAATTCTAGCATCTCGTGAAGATCTTCTAAGCTCCAGATGCGTGAATTATGAGTTTCGGCTCACTAGTCACCATTTTTCTACCAGCGTGCTAATTTCCAGGGAAGGGAGAGGAATTAACATCAGTTTCGCGCGCATGCGCACACATACCAGCAAACAAAACTCTTTCAGTTGCTCTTTCATTCGATGTACGAATTATAATTATAAGTTATATGTAATAAATACTACAAAGCATTAAAACTGTGATTTTCATTTAGAAACACTCTGTACATAGTAGTTTGTCTTTGACGCTGTATTATTTTATGTTAACCGATATTTCGTCTTAAGTGTTTTCGTGTGAAACATTTTTCAGTGTATGTAAGGATCATTGTCAGTCGAAATTAATAAGAACTATACTTTTAACAATAACTATATTACTTAATGCAGTTGTAATTAGTAATAAAAATACATTAAAATAATAAATTATAGATTCTTACTAAAAGCATCAGAAGTTTCAAAAAGAAAATACTACCAAAATTGGTGAACTCCTCAATTCTGCATTTGCTTTACAGTGACACACCGCTCCCACAGCTAGCGCGATGGTATAGGGTGTCATTGCCTACAAAACACAGTCACCCTTAGTATTGATCCGTGGCATCATGACAGTCCAGGGGTATGTCCATGACATCCTACAAGCACATGCGTTGCCACTGATACATCGGTTTTCAGGAGCCATTTTTCAACAAGACAATGCTCGGCCTCAAACAGGAAGGGTGTCACAAGACTGTCTCCACACTGTTACTACACTTCCTTGGTCTGTTCGATCCCCAGATTTGTCTCCAATCGAGCATATCTGGGATCATTTGGGGCAGTGAGTTGGGGATCCCACGAGTTCGAACGAACTAGAGGTAAGGTTACAGCAAATATGGAACGAAATGTCTCAAGACATGATACAAAACTTGTATGACTCAATGACGATCGTATCGCATTGTTCATTCGCGCTAGACGGGGTTCAACAAGGTATTAATTCCTCCGTTCTTTTGCTTTTTTCTCTGAAATAAATGATCCATTTTCTTTGATTTTCTAATCAATTACTTAGATCAAAGTAGTTATTACGTATGTAAAATTTAGTTTCATTTTGACGACTCCTTCTTGGTGCGCTAATTATTTTGTCCATGAGTGTATATATATGAAGGACAAATGAGCAATCGAAATTTAAAAAATGGATGCTGTAGTATTATGAACATTGCTTACTTAGGACAGCTTATATATAAAATAATTTATATAAATGGGGGTTAGACATGTTTTGTGTCCTGCCAACCTTTTACCCTTTATATTAATAATACTGAGCAAAAACCAATTGAAAATATTGAATAGGAATGTCTAAATCCATTACAAGATAGAGGTAACTTACCTAAAAATGCATAACCCGTGTGTGCAAGCTGAGTGCAATAAATACGTTATTGCCAGATTCTGGATCCAATTGCAAATTCAAAGCATGTAAATGGCTGAAATGTAGCACATAACAAAAGTATGAAAAGAATAGAAATATTAATTAAAAAGAGAGTTTACAAACTACGATAACTTAAGTGACACTATAGAGTTATATATGAATTAAATAACAATAAGTAATTTTGTCTAATATTAGATAATGGAGGTAAATATAATTATGAAAAATGATAAATTTATAATAATAAACTATTACTATTCTAAGGAATTTTAATCTTTATAATTTCAAATTTCTTTATTCAAATAACTATTAATAAAATTAATTGGGTATTTCTGGTTTAAGCAATGTTTAGTAAAATGTTTATGATTGTTTATTTTTTCTGATTTTTTTGAAACTAGAAATTGATTGCATTGCATATAACTAATAAAAATATTTCTGAATATATAAACATGTAAATCACTCTCCCAATGGGGAACTTTTATAATA